>CALNHX010008959.1:0-54855 GCA_940337035.1 Agriotes lineatus | reverse complement strand
TTGAAACCAAAATAGACGAATTTGACAAGATTGGCCACGGGGGAATTGGCGTGGCTCCACATGAGATATGATGAAAGACTTTCAGAGCAGCAGCAGCTGGTCAAATAAAGTATAAACAGAGGCAGTTTAAAGATTGGTTACGAACGTTGACGTCGATTTACATACTGACAACGAGATGTTTCTCCAAGGCTGCGTCTCAGGGACGATACGAGGGTCACTCTAAATATATCGGATCGAAGATCAATATGAAATTTCGCGGTACACAAACGCGACAAGATGGGAATTTTAGATTGGTAAGCTGGACATATCCGACAATATCATAATTTGCCTCGTATGGGATTCCCAAGAAGCCATACACACGAAACTATAACGATCACATACGCATATGCGGGTGCTTGAAGTAAATTTTCCACAAATATGGGCTCCTAGTTTGAGATAATGGCGCGAGTTGGTTTATCAAATTTCTATACTGACGTAACTCCTCCACATCAGGGCAGTTTTCAAAAAGGTCATGTTATGTTGTTTCAAAACAAAGATACTTTACAAATTGTACCCAGCAATATAATAAGGATTCGGAAAGCATGCAATTTGAACATTTATAACGTCCTTTTCGCACCAGGCATTTTCTTCGTAATTGTTTTACTTTGTGTTGCAAGGCTCTTGGATTATCATCTGTCATTAGTTCTTGTTATGCATTTGATTATTTGGTAGTTTTAGATTTCAGTTTACTTTTGGGATTTAATCACGTCGTGCCATAGTCAGCACTTCGGGGGCGGCATGTTTGATTCACACAGATGCGTGCATCAAAACCTTTTTGCTTATAATTATTCATGTAATTCAAGTCATAACTGTTCTATCTCATTCAAAGGTCGTGGTAAAGTCAAATTTGCATCTTGCCGTATTTGTTTGCCTCTGTTAATATTGGAAAGGAATTTGTAAGCTTCCCTTAATGGCTTTTAAGCGGATGGATACACTTTCTAATAGGACTTAAGCCGACTTAGCGTATTTGGGACTCATGTGGTTATGGATTTCGTTCAATACAATGCCTCATTGAGAGAGCTTAGCATTAAGATTTCTTAAAATAAGCATTTATTCCTAAATAACGTGCGACGCTCCGATTGGCTACACAGGATCGCCTCAGCCAATAGTGTTTGAGCCTTCCCCTCCTTGCTGAATTTGCGAGTTCAGCTCATTGTCAATTCAGCTTCAGTTAGATTCAGAATTTCGAGTAAGCAAGTTCAGCTATGCTCTGTGCTGGTTTGCGGTCGGTCTAGCTCCCTGGTAAAGACGTTTCCAGGTTGTTTTGTGTGACGGTTACGCGCAATTCGCTATTTTCGCGTGGCCAATCCAAGCGTGTCACAACAGTTGAAGCTATTGTAAAAAACCATCGGTCCATCAGTGACGTTTGTAATCGTTGTTACTCAATATACTCGTGTTTGTTAAGTCTTGTTTCACTCCAACAAATAACTGAACCCAAGTCAAGGGTTATTAAGTGGCAGTTCCCGGCAATCCCATTGAACTGGAATTCGCAGCGGATTAACTGGGGGCCCCATTCGTGGAAGCCTCTTTTCAAGTTAATCATACAAAAAACACGTATCAATGGGATTTTGTTGATAACGATAAAATTCCAGTTAATCAAAGGTTTTGAGTTTTTCAGGGGCTCCTAGGAGAAGCATACTTGCAACGTTTCCTGAAAGCATTTATCAGGTACGGTCAAGCAAACTTGGTGGTGTTGGATGGTTTCATGACAATTTTCGACAAATATAGGACATACTGCATTGTTTTTGGCAGAGATGTTGTTAAGATAAGTTTAATACTTTGACGTTTTCTGTAAAGTCTTCATAATTGCGGTAGATACGCCCCTGGACTCTTACTTAAATTATATCCTAATGCGGCCCTGTTTGCCTTCAATATTTCACGCCTGGTCGACCAACTTATAAATTGAAACTGACCGTCCCTGTCTGGCGCTAACACGTGCATGCAGGTGTTGTACTGTCACGTCAAGATAGCATAGCAAAAAAACGTAGTTCAGAATTCTCAACGCTTAAGTGGGAGAGAGACCTCGCGAGAAACAGTAAGAGCTCGATATATGACAACATTCTCGAATTCGAGTCGGGTTTGCGCGATTTTAGCGCGCTTTCAGCAGTCAGCCATGAGAACCGTTCAGATGTGGCTAATTGCTAGTCAAATGTAAGGAAAGCGTAAATTCGTACCGGGGTGACGACCCTTCTTAAGAGTTAAGTTGTGTGAGAGTGGCCGTGAATTTCGTTTTGAGAGACGTCGTCAAATTGCTGTAAGCGGATTAACCCGATAATTCCATTGTGCCCAAAGTTTATTAGGGGAATAGCGTTTGCCGAGCTTTCGACGTATTGCACGCATCCCCGTTCTCATCTTGAGGAGTTGACGCCACTCCCTGATTGAAAAGCATCCACTTTATCATTGAAGCTCGACGTTGCTACCGATTTCTCTTGACTTGATCTGCAAGCTATAAGAGGTTTTCAGCTACTAGTGAACGTGCGCCGGGAAACCAATGGCGCCTGATGGATATCAGTGACAGCAGCCGACAGAACTCTAGATAGGTACTGTGTTTTACAAATTAATCGCCGATTTAAATGCTATAGTTTAAAGTATTTGTGATCATAAAACGTTGTATAACGCCGTGATTTATTCACAGACTTTGGTTTTTAAGTTTAGTTAAGATACATCTACGTAAATGTTTTGACAAGTCAATAGACACTTCTTTTAGCAATCTGTGCATCCCCTTTGACGTCATATAGTAGGAGGGACCAACTGTTACTATATAAATCCATGTTTGTTATATATTTAAAGTCAATAGAAAGACAGGTTAAACTAACCGTTGCCTTTCATTGTGATTGCATGCAACATTCCATTTGTTTTTTTTTTGTAAAGGGTTTCAGCAGCCTGCAGGAAAAAATTAGAAAGGCAGGTCCATGGAAACGCCGTGCTGGACCGTCGCACGCCGCTGTAAATAAACAGAAAAACTGTTCCCCCATTTAGGCTTCAAGGAAACAGGTCCTAGAGAGATTTTCAAAGTTTATGGCGCCTTTTTTAACATCATTAACTTACTAAGACGTAGCCCTAACTTAATGTCTATCGAGTCGAACCCCCTTTCCCGGCGAGCTGCTGGTAAAATTCCTGTTGTAGAGACATTTGTCCTTTTAACAAAGCTAATAAATGTATGCTTTAAAGAAAATATTTTTCAAAATGTGTTAAAATATGGTATAGTTATTCCTATCTTCAAAAAGCGAAGCTTTTGACTGTCACGATATCTCACTAGTTAAAATAAAATGTTACAACTCTAATAATAACACTTTATTAACTTCATATCTGCATGACAGACGTCAAATAGTGAGGGTGAATGGGGTATCGTCAGCAGAGGGAGTTGTCAACATTGGAGGGAGTTGTCAACATTGGGGTGCTATAGGGGTAGGTCTTAGGACCAATTCTCCTTTTAATTTATGTTAGTGATCTACCCTTAAATGAGAATGTTGCAAGTTACACTCTATTTGCTGATGCTACAACATTTACCCTTCAGCGATCAGCTACACCAGGTCAATGAGATGGCTCAATCAAGAACTGAAATGCATAATGGACTCTTTCGAGAGATTACAATACAACCTTACTTTGTTTTATGATCAAAGCGAAGCTTTTGACTGTCACGATATCTTATTTGTTAAAATAAAATGTTACAACTTTAATAATAACACTTTATTAACTTCATATCTGCATGACAGCCGTCAAATAGTGAGATTGAATGGTGTATCGTCAGCAGAGGGAGTTGTCAACATAGGGGTGCTATAGGGGTAGGTCCTAGGACCAATTCTATTTTTAATTTATGTTAGTGATCTACCCTTAAATGGGAATGTTACAGTGATCAGCTACACCAGGTCAATGAGATGGCTCAATCAAGAGCTGAAATATGGTTTGCCTCTAATAAGCTACTGCCAAATAAAGGTAAAACTCAGAGCATAATTTTTACCCTTTGAGATTTTGATAATAGCAAAATGAAAAGTTTTTTGAAGTGCACTTAAGCTCTACACATTACAGTGGGATAAACATACTGAGATCTTGTTTGCAAAGCTCGGAAGCTGTGTTTTAATGTTTGGAAATCTAACTGGTATTGGCCGGCTAGTACCCCGTGTTTCACTCCGTTATATCATATGGCATATGTTGGTGTGAGGTGGCGCATCGTGTGCGACCAGAATCTTTAAGTTATAGAGAAGAGCTATTAGAGTGTTGGCTGGCTTTGATTATAAGGAGGATTGCCGGGGTGCCTTTCTGGAGCTAGGCATATTAAAGACACCATCAGTTTATACTCTGGAAAACATAACATACATAAAACAGAATGAAGATAGGTTGTTTCATACTCACAGAGAGGCACACAGTTACTTGACCCGAGAGATGGAAAATCTGGTTACAGCATACTTTCATTTGATAGTGTCAGTCACCCAGAATCGATTGCTGTAAAGTTATACATGAGCTTTGCTTAATTTAACCTTATTATTTCTTATATATTGCCTTAAATATTCCTCTTATACTTTTATTTATTATCACCCAATAATTAATGAAACTCGTATCTACTAATAGTGTATGCATTATCTGTAACCTCTTTTACCTACCGGCTTAGAGGCTGGTTCTTTGTACACTTGTGCCTGGCAGTACAGTGCTCAACTTGGCCTGGTTTCGGGTTACAAAGTTGGAGGGCGCCTTTTGAGCTTGCGTAGCAACCATTGTGTTAGGTCTTTGTCTTGGTCATGCATTGACCTTGTTACTCTATTTCTTAGATATGTGGTTCTCAGTAGAGCACAGTTAATTTGGTGCTTAACTGTCAATGGTCTCACCGAACCCGATATCGATCGCCAAAGCTGAGAAAAAAGTTCACCCACCGTGGGATTCAAACCGAGGACTTGCTTAATGTAACCCTAACGCTCTACCAACTGGGGTATTCGGTTCCTCATCTACTGTTAGTGACTACACAAAAATATGCGCAAAAACAAAAGTTGGGCGATGCTTCGTTAATCACGATATCACAAGCACATAATAATTACGTTACACCACTCTATGGTCGTGTAGTACGACACTAAATAAGTAAAACTTTGTATCCCAGTGTTCATAAATAACACATTTAATAAAAATTGTTTAAATTTTCTTATCACAAAAAAAAATTATATTTATTTCGTGGGTTCATAGAAGTTTAAAAGAAAAGATCAAAGAACTGACTTCTTACGTTAATTGCTATGAAGTTTGCGTCTTTGAAGAAGCAATTAACAATTTTTGAAACAAGCACTTCACAATTCCGCGAGATAATTGAATGACATAAAGAAAACATGCATGTTTCGCCTACCGTGGGCTACGCTTCTAACCAAACGCACGCCGCTGCTAGTAGATGTGGGACCCGTTATTCAGCCTTGAATCTGCATCTGTCGGTATAATGGTCGGTGCTAGTGATCTGCATTACGGTTGATGGCTCATTTGTTGACGGCACCGCGTCCACGATGTCAAGAAACCACTAGCACTCGCTTACAATTCGTGCCAGATAATTAACTTCCGTTGTCTTTCAATTACACACCCGCAGAAGCACAAATTCTTGAAATAAAAATAGTAATGCTTTTCAAAGTGGTTTAATTGACACACAAAATGCTGTTGTTTTGGTACATACAGGATTTAATTTTAGTTATATTTAATTTTAACACAAGTGACTCCGGTTTTTTTAATAAACCGATAGTTTTTACTCTAATAATTTCGAAGTTTTGCTAAAATTACTCGAATTTGTTTTTATACTCAAATTTAGCCACGCTCAAAAACGTTTTTCAATTGTTTTGTAAACTGGCTGTCATTTGCTATAAATTTGTCACGTTGACCTAAATTGCGGTTATAAACAAAAGCAAAGCGGGCCACGTCACATGGTTCCACCGGAAAATCAATACTTTTTTGCGGAAAATCTACAACTTAATTAACTATTACACTAATTATCCATGTAATTTTAAAATTTATGTATGTTTTAGCTGAGTCACTAAACGACGCAACTAGAATCCGTGCTTCCATTCTGAAGGAAATCTACCTGCAGATTTGTTGAGCTTTGATAAAGCCACCAGGAAGCCTTCACCGGGATTACTGCTACACTACCTCTTCGTTGCCTTGAAGTTGGTTACCAGTGTAACCTTATGATGCACATCAGTTCTCCAGCTTATTCGGCGTTGGCCCAGTTTCAGCTATGCAATGTACAATATAGCAATCACCCCATCTTCTCGCTTTGTATGGGATTGTTTGTTTACAGGGGTACATCGACACCTTCACCACAGCTTTGTTGTGTTGGCTGCCCCCTTTACCACTTTAGAAATTGCTTGAAAATTAGTCCGAGGCCGTCAACTAGCTCGTCCAGACTTGGAGGTACTTTATAATGTCATCGTCATTTCCAGGTATTCTGTGATCTGCTCGTGCTTCCCCGACTGTTCCTACTATTCGACCAACATATGCGCAGCATTATACTATTGTTTATTCACTCACTATTGTTTATGCTTACACATAATGTAATCTTATGTCATTAGACCGCATATAAAACTTCCTATTACGAGTGTTTGTTGTACGAATGCTCCATTTAAGAATAGAGCTTAAATTGTTGCTTTGCTTCAAATATTTTTGTATTGATTTTAACTAAGTTGCAAATTTTTACACTTCGAATTTCTTTAAATGCGTAATTGTATTTGTCTAATAAAAAAACATTTTATATGCAAATTTTTAATATCAAGCTTTGTGCTAATTTTTAAATCATTTATTAATCGTTTTTAGAAATTTTAAGACATTCTTTCACAGCATCACCCTTATTTCTTCAAAAATTAACTTATTTAACTTCAAAAGCTCTATTATAGATTGGTCTCGATTTGTAAATATAGCAACATATATTTTTGTCTTATACCAAATGTTTTTTCTTTGCACAATTTAATTTTTACAAGCAGTAAAAGATCGTGTGGGGATCAGATCTCATATTTTATAATGTACAAAAACAATTTTTCAATTTCATTTTCAGGGAGTGTAGTACCTACAGTTTTTGTCTAAGCAACTGCGACCCTCCTACTCTTAGAAATATCTTCAAAACCCCTATAATTACCACACGCAGTTAAAAAAAAGACACTTTCAACCCTGACAGTTTGTCACGCATCGAAACTAACAAATATAACAAAATAAGATTTTTGCTCAAATCTTACCTTATACAATAATTCGTAAGATACCCGTTTGCTACTTATGAAGTTATCGGTACAGTATCATAGATTCAATTAAAGAACCAATGTTTATAATACTGACAATTACGTAGTGGGCGTCAGACTCTTCAAAACATTCTTAACTTTCAATTACGAATAAGGCCCCACGTTGGGCGCCAATTTTTGTAACAAATAGTAACCAACAAACGTAACCAAATAGGTTTTTTACTCAAATCTTACCGCATACAATAAATGGTAAAATATCCGTTTGCTACTTATCAAGATATCGGTAGTGTGATAGATTCAATTAAAGGACCAACGTTTATCATACTGACAGTTACTTAGTGGGCGTCATAGATTCAATTAAAGGACCAACGTTTATAATACTGACAGTTACTTAGTGGGCGCCAGGCTTTTCAAGACATTCTTAACTTTCAAATGCTAGGATAGAGCTTCTCGAACTATCTGTTAACACAATTTTTTCCCATAATTTATTCTATCGTTAGTACATAACCTTGACACACTGCCTTTTTTCCAATTCGTCTGAACTTCTATCACAGGTCTGGAACCAACAATAAATTTGCTTGTAGAGAATCGTACGCAATGACCAATTGTCACATCAACTTGCTCGCTTCATCTTTAGTATTCAACTACCATAAAAAACCTTGAATATGTCATTTGGGCTATTACATGACCCACAGGAAAATCTTTAAAACTTCAGCCCTTTAGCAATAATTTGTTAAAAATAGTGTTTTTGTACATGAATGTTTTTCAATTCGAATCTTTTCCATTTTACTATGGAAACGAAATAAGTTGCCAACCTCGTTAAAATCCCCATACGTAAATATTAACCAGAAAAAAACTCGATGAATTGTTGACTTCTAAATTATACAGGTTAAAAATATATTTGTCGTCTACATTGGTTCAAGAACGTTAAATCACAAAACAGTTTTAAAATAAAATTTATTTATAATATTTTACAGTCAAAATTTGACTTTAAGGTGAAATACAAAAGTTGAATTCATTATATATTTTTAATATAACTTAACGTAATCACAGTAACAAATGAGTCGAAACATTTACTAAGAATAGTTTTGTATCATGTCAGTTACAATGACAAATTAACACTTAAAACAGTGGTTTATTACGAGTCTTTTTAACTCTTTAATTCTGTATCATGACAAAGTTTAAGTGTTACTCCAGGAACCATTAATTCTTACACTACTATGCATTGTAGCAGTATTAACACGACTAATTCATTTGCTTTGCTGAAGTCTATACCAAGGAAAATGAGCCCTGGCTCCATCTCACGATTGTGCAACAAACACGTGTAGCGTCGTTGCATCATTCTCTATTACACAGCTTTAAATGCAGTCCAACCTTCAAAACTGAAAAAAACGATTCAGCCTTTTGGTTGAACGAGGAAGATATTGACAAGTTTACATTTTCCGTGGTATCAACTTTAAAAAGCATCCACTGCCAACAATTCCGTTCAATTTGCCGCTGCAACTGACGATGAGTAGTACTCTCAGCATTCGGTCAATTCTACAATCAACCAAATATGCAGTAATTTGAATGTCGTGAACACAGAATAAACTCTGTAAGCTTGACTAGTCTTAAAAATCCTATATTATAGTAATACTCGTAACGGCATGACATCCAATGGAGCAAGTTGTTAAGTTCTCAACGCTGTTTGCCTTCCCTTGTATATTCCACTAACGGCTGAAATATTGCTTTAGTTAGCGGGAAATCAGCGAAATTAGAACAACCGCATCGCACTCTAGTTACGTTATAATTGCACTAAAATCTAACACACAGGGCTACCCAAAAGTCTACATCAAACAGAAGCTTCATGCTATTTCTTTAGGTATTTGGCCACACTACAAATGGAAAAGTATTCAAACATGAACGTTTCGTAGCGGGGTGTAAATAACCACCCAGTAAACTTTTTTGAAGATTTATTAGAGCAAACTCTGGCTCTATTGTGAAGACTTTTTACGACATCTGTCTTTATGTTTTTGTGATAGTTGGAGTTAAAATTATTGAAGCGCCTCATAGAGTTTCAGAGATTATACAAACAGAAGCTTGTTTCAGTCGTGTGGAAAAGCTAGGAGTTTGGAGCTGCTAGGGGTGCTTCCTATACTATTCGCTGAATGTGTTCGAGTATAAATAGTAATAAAAGCTCAGTTCTTCTGCTGGTGTAAATATTTTAGGTAGCACTGCAAACATTACAGTTTTGGAAATGCTAATCACCGAATTGATCTATCCAATAACAATATTTGTCAATAATGCTCGGAGCTAATAAGTCTTGATACGATGTAAATATTCAGTTCGTCTGTCATAAAATTCGAGTCTTAGAAGCAATATTAACAGAATACTAAATTATTATTTTGATATTGCCAATCAGAAACGTTACTTCCCTAAGGTTAAAGCTATCAACTAATGTCTAATGGCAGTAAGTGGTCTCTATAGCGGCGGAACAATATATAAGCAGAGGCGAACAGATTTCCTTAACACTTGCCCCCTTATGGCTAGTTACTAGAGTGGGAATTCATAATTATAGCTTCTACATTAACACACTGGTACATTAAGTAAATATTACTAGATACCATAGATACATACATACAGTTTACGGGAACGCTAATAACGTTTACATTTATGTTAGAGTGAAGAACAACCTTTAACATCCATTTCTCACAATGGACAACATTCAGTAAATTTTTGAGTATGCAACAGTTTGAGATGCAGCCCCTGCACACGGGAGGAGCTGCTTTGAAAGTAGTGTTCCACGTACAGGTCTCAATATCAAACTTGGAAAACGAATTAACTCTAAACCTTAAGCAACGAAAGTCTTGAGAAAGCGTCATGATGGCTCTTCTTGAATGGTGTTCGGAGGTTTGGAAACCAACCTTTACACAATAAATTGCTAAAACTAGTACGTTTAATGTAATAAAACTAAATAAAAACAGTCGATCACGTGTCGGTACTGGACAACCACACTTGAGTGTACGCTCAGGAACTAAAACGGAGCCCTCGTCATCGAAACAGCCAACCTTTACTCTTTTGTAGCTTGTGCCCTCGTTCTTGTACAGTATAAAATCATTGTAAACTATAAAAACTAAACGTTTTGTCCCTCGTATTGCGACTTCCCTGCCACGAGTAATGGAACAACGGTCTCGGTCTCGGGGGTACATCAAATGAGTATTAAAGCAACAAGTGAGCAGCAAACTCAACGTGTAACGCAATAAATAAAATGCAACTCTACACGTGGTAAAAAAATAAGCGTACAGGATCATTTCTGGTTACGGACTGTGCCCTTTCTTCGGCTTCTTAAGTGACACATCATCGACATCTTCGCCCTTCTTGACTTCTGTATACCGCTCGCCCTTCAGACTGACGATTTTGTTATCACGGTAGCGGATTAGCTTCTTTGGCTCCACCTTCGGTGCCACGGGTCTGTGTTCCTTGACGTCTGACTCTCTGTCAATGTAGGAGTACCGCTCGATTATCCGATTTTTCAGCTCTTGATCATCAATTGTGGGCTGCTTTGACAGATGCAACGTCACGGATCCATTCGAGTTCACAGATTGGCCGTTCTCCTGCCGATGGACAAGGATTTGTGATGCCCTTTCGACATCCCCACACGCAATGGCGATGCAGTGTTTTATCTTTAACAGACACAAGCATTTGTTATTTCTTTTATAGCCGATTTTGGAAAAAACAACGGAAATGAAAATATTTTTTGTAGTAAATGACAAAAAAATATCTGCATATACCTCTATAGAGCAGACATGAGGGAACATTTCTTGTAGCGTGTCGACTTCCTCAAGGAAATCGCCACAAGAACCATCCGTAGACCCATCACTTGTTTCTGACAAATGGTGGATCCGTTTTGGTCGATCAAAACCTTCCGAGGTTATTTGATATCTGATGACATTATATTATATTAATATTATGATTGAATTTATCAGAAGAAAAACAAAAAAGCAATCCCTATCGACAAGGAGGCAATTAAAAGTTGATTAAAAGATAAAATAATAGTCTTGAAAAGCTCAACCTCAAAAAAAAACTGGAATACGAAAAAAATTTATGGTAATGTGTATAGAGGAATGTACTGCTGCCATATTTAAATAATGGAGATAAAAATAGCATTTATAAAAAACAACAAAATTAAAGAAAAAAGTTTTTACTAAATTGTTTCTTAATTTTCTTCCGTTCTAAATTTTTCCTGATGTTACCTTGTGATAATTTTGAAAAGCATAATTTACATACTTTTAAACAATATCAAATGTAATTTTATCTTTTATGTGGAAATAAAGAATAACAGTGTAAGAAGTACATCTATTCAGAGGAGCAGCAGATGTCGGATTGATCATTACATAGCAAAGGTAATGCTAACGGAAAAATAATAGAATATTAACAAATTAGTAGAGAAAATAAGAGCAGGTGTTAACATATTAAAAAAAGGAAGCAAGAACTCAACGCTAACAATAAATTGGAGATAAGCTGAGCCTTGAATAACATGAAGAAAATTATATCAATATCAAAAAGCAATGGGAAGTTATTTAAACAATTAGTACAAGAAGCTACAGAAAGGCTAATACCGAAAAGTAACAGGGAAATAGAAGATCCACTGCTTTAGAGAAGAACATGTCAGGACAATTACAGCAAGCGAAGAAGCAAAGAAAAAAATCTGGAAAAGAATATGGCAGAAGTAAAAAGAAAATAATAAAAAAAAAAGAATGGAAAAAAGCTTGTAGAAAAATGAAGGACATCAAAAAGCACAAGACGCAACAATTTGTAACAATTAGTACACTAAAGTTCTAGAAAAATAAGAGAAAAAGAGGAGAAACTGTTTGGAGAAGAATGTGTCAGAACTATAAAAGTAAGAGAAGCAAGGGAAAAACAAAACAATACAGTAGAAGCAAAACAAAAATAAGAAGAGAAAAGAAGTGAAAAATGGGAAGCTGCAGAAAGAGTCGTGGGGAAAAGAAAAAAAACAATTGGTTTGGAGAAGAAAGTGTCAAGATCTTTAAACTGAGAAAAGCAAGAAATTTTGTTTGTAAAAGAAGTTGTCTGAAATGAGAAAAAAAATAAGAAGGAAAGAAGCAAAACGAGTCGTTAGAAAAATGAAGAGAACATCAAACAGCAATGGAAAGTTCTTCAGACAATAAGAAGCTACAGAAAGTACGTAAATGAAGAATAACTGCTTTGGAGAACCATACGTTGAAGACATTAAAGTGAAAGAATGAAGGAAAACATTCTAGAAAAGAATATGGCTGAAGTAAGAGAAAAGAATCTGTAAAACATTGAAGAGGACATAGAAAAGCAACGAGAAGATAACACAATAATTATTAAGTACAAGAAGCTACCGAGATAGCCTTGAAGAGATTTAAGAGAAACTGGAGAAGAATGTGTAATGACCATTAAAGCGAGAGAAGCAAGAGAAATATCTGAAAAACAATACAGTAGAAGCAAACGGAACAGGGCCATTAAAGTCAGAGAAGAGACAAATTCTGTAAAAGAATCTGGTTGAAGTAAGAGAAAAACAACACGACAAAAGAAGGGTGTAGATAAATGAGGATATCAAAAAGCAATGAGAAGTTATTATATCAATCAGCAGAAGATGCTACAGAGTTTCGGAAAAAAAGAAGGGAAACCATTGGGAGAAGAATGTGTCAAGACTATTAAAGTGAGAAAAGGGGAAAAATTTGAAAACCAATACAACAAAAAGCAAAAACAAATAAGAAAAGAAGTGACAAAGTGTGTAATAAATGAAGGGTACAACAAAAACCAATGGGAAGTTATTACAAAAATTAGTACAAGAAGCTACGAAAAGAAAGACAAAAAAAAAGAACTGCTTTAGTGAAGAACAACTGCTTTGGAAAAAAACGTGTCAGGGCCATTCAAGTGAGAGGAGAAGGTAGGCTAAAATTCTGAAAAAGAATAGCGCTGAACCAAGAAGATAAAAGAAGTGAAAAGAGTCTGTAGATAAATGAGGATATTGAAAAGCAATACGAAATTATAACAATTAGTATAAGAAGCTACGAAGCCCCGAGGAAAAAAAAAGAGAAAAAAAGGAACAATTTGTTTGAAAAAAAAATGTGTTAAGATCTTTAAAGTGAGAGAAGAAGACTTTTTTTGAAAACGAGTATGTCCGAAGGAAAATAAAAGGAGAAAAAAAGCAAAAAGAATCCTTAGAAGAGAAATTATTCAAACAATTAATATAGGAAGCTACAGCAAGTCATGGGGAATAGTAAGAGTACTTAAATAAAGAATAACTGCTTTGGAGAACCATGTGTTAAAACCATTAAACTGAGAGAACAAAAAGCTAGAAAAGAATATAACTGAAGAGGAAAATAGAAAAAGACGAAAAGGAAAAGGAACTTGCAGGAAGTGAAGCCGGCATCAAAAAACAATGGAAAGCTATTACAACAATTAGTACAAGAATCCACAGAAACTCTTGAGAAAAGGTAAGAGAAAAAAAAGTGCAACTGATTTGGAGAAGAACATATTAGAGCTATTAAAGTGAGAGAGAAAGAAAAGCATTTTTCGAGAAAAGAACACGTTAAAAGCAAGATGAAAATACAAAGGCAAAGAGTCTGGAAAAATTAAGACAATGAAAAGCAATGGGAAGTTATTGCAACAATTAGTACCTACAAGAAGCTAACTACAAAGACGCTTAGAGAAAAGATGAATAATGTTAGGACCATAAAAGTGGGAGAAAAAGCTTGGCAAACAATTCTGGAAAAGAATATGGCTGAAGCAAGAGAAAAGCAAGAAGATAAAAGAAGTGAAAAAAGTCTGTATATAAATGAGGATATCGAAAAGCAATGGGAAACTATTACAACAATTAGCAGTAGCACAAGAAGCTAGAGCGCCTCGGAGAAATACAGGAACAATAAATTTGTTGGGAAAAGAACGTGTCAATTAAAGCGAGAAAAGCCATTTTTTTTGGAAATGAATATGTCCCAAGGAAAAAGAAAGAAGGAAGCAAAAAGAATCCTTGGAAGAGAACGCCAAAAAGTAATAGAAAATTATTTAAATAATTAGTATAGGAAGCTACAGAAAGTCTTTGGCAATAGTAAGAGTACTTATATGAAGAATAAATGTTTTGGAGAACCACGTGTTAAAACCATTAAAGTGAGAAAAGGTAGGAAAAAATTTAGAAAAAAAATATATAGCTGAATTAAGAGGAAAATAGAAAGAGAAAAGAAGGGAAAGGAATATGCAGACACGTGAAACCAACATCAAAAAGCAATGGAAAGCTATTACAATTAGTAAAAGAAGGTAGAGAAAGAGTCTTGGTGAAAGATAAGAGAAAAAGAAGAGTAACTGGATTGGAAAAGAACACATCAGAAGCAAGATGTAAACAGAAAGAGTCTGAAAAAATGAGGACATTGAAAAGCAATGGAAAGTTATTACATTAATTAGTACAAGACACTACAAAAAGAGGCTTGGAGAAAAGGAGAAAAAGAAGATGAACATGTTAAGACCATTAAAGTGAGAGAACTAGCAATGTGAACAATTCTTGAAAAGAATATAGAAACAAGATGAAAATAAGAAGAGGAAAATAAAAATAGAAAAGAAGTGAAGAGTCTGTAGAGAAATGAAGCGGATATAGAAAAGCAATAGGAAGTTATTGCAACAATTAGTTGAAGAAGCTACAGAAAGAGTCTTGGGGAAAGGTAAGGGAAAAAGAAGACTAACTGGTTTGGAAAAGAACACGTCAGAAGCAAGATGTAAACAGAAAGACAAAAGAGTCTGTGAGAAAAATGACGACATTGAAAAGCAATGAGAAGTTAATGCAACAATTAGTACGGGAAGCTACAAAAAGAGGCTTGGCGAAAAGAAGGAGAAAAAGAAGATGAACATGTTAGGACCATAAAAGTGAGAGAGAACTAGCAAGGTAAACAATTTTAGAAAAGAATATAGAAATAAAGAGGAAAATATGAAAAGGAAAATAAGAATAGAAAAGAAGTGAAGTCTGCAGAGAAATGAAGAAAGAGGATGTAGAAAAGCAATAGGAAGTTATTGCAACAATTAGTTGAAGAAGCTACAGAAACAGTCCATGGGAAAGGTAAGAGAAAAAGAAGAGTAACTGGTTTGGAAAAGAATATGTCAGAAGCAAGATGTAAACAGAAACACAAAAGAGTCTGTGAAAAAATGATGACATTGAACATTGAGAAGTTATTTCAACAATTAGTACAGGAAGCTACAAAAAGAGGCTTGGAGAAAAGAAGGAGAAAAAGAAGATGAACATGTTAGGACCATTAAAGCGAGAGAACTAGGAAGGTAAACAATTTTGGAAAAGAATATAGAAATAAAGAGGAAAATATGAAAAGAAAAATAAGAATAGAAAAGAAGTGAAGTCTGCAGAGAAATGAAGAGGATGTAGAAAAGCAATAGGAAGTTATTGCAATAATTAGTACAAGAAGCTACCAAAAGAGGCTTTCAGAAAAGAAAGAGAAAAATAAGATGAACGTGTTAGGACCATTAAAGTGAGAGAACTAGCAAGGTAAACAATTCTGGAAAAGAATATAGACACAAGAAGACAATAAAAAAGGAAAATATGAAGAGGAAAATAAAAATAGAAAAGAAGTGAAGTCTGCAGAGAAATGAAGAGGATGTAGAAAAGCAATAGGAAGTTATTGCAACAATTAGTTGAAGAAGCTACAGAAACAGTCCATGGGAAAGGTAAGAGAAAAAGAAGTGTAACTGGTTTGGAAAAGAACACGTCAGAAGCAAGATGTAAACAGAAAGACAAAAGACTTTGTGAAAAAATTATAACATTGAACATTGAGAAGTTATTTCAACAATTAGTACAGGAAGCTACAAAAAGAGGCTTGGAGAAAAGAAGGAAAAAAAGAAGATGAACATGTTAGGAGCATTAAAGTGAGAGAACTAGGAAGGTAAACAATTTTGGAAAAGAATATAGAAATAAAGAAGAAAATATGAAAAGGAAAATAAGAATAGAAAAGAAGTGAAGTCTGCAGAGAAATGAAGAGGATGTAGAAAAGCAATAGGAAGTTATTGCAACAATTAGTACAAGAAGCTACCAAAAGAGGCTTTCAGAAAAGAAAGAGAAAAATAAGATGAACGTGTTACGACCATTAAAGTGAGCGAACTAGCAAGGTAAACAATTCTGAAAAAGAATATAGAAACAAGAAGACAATAAAAAAGGAAAATATGAAGAGGAAAATAAAAATAGAAAAGAAGTGAAGTCTGCAGAGAAATGAAGAGGATGTAGAAAAGCAATAGGAAGTTATTGCAACAATTAGTTGAAGAAGCTACAGAAACAGTCCATGGGAAAGGTAAGAGAAAAAGAAGAGTAACTGGTTTGGAAAAGAACATGTCAGAAGCAAGATGTAAACAGAAACACAAAAGAGTCTGTGAAAAAATGACGACATTGAAAAGCAATGAGAAGTTATTGCAACAATTAGTACAGAAAGCTACAAAAAGAGGCTTGCAGAAAAGAAGGTGAACATGTTAGGACCATTAAAGTGAGAGAACTAGCAAGGTAAACAATTTTGGAAAAGAATATAGAAATAAAGAGGAAAATAAGAAGAGGAAAAGAAATAGCAAAGAAGTGAAGAGTCTGCAGACAAATGAAGAGGATATAGAAAAGCAATAGGAAGTTATTACAACAATTAGTACAAAAAGCTACAGAAAGAGGCTTGGAGAAAATAATGCAAAAAGACGAACAACTGCTTTGAAGGTGAATGTGTTAGAACCACTAAAATGAGAGAAGAAGCAGGGAAAAAAATTGGAAAATATATGACAGAAGAAAGCAGAAAGTAAGAAGAGAAAAGTGAATAACAATGGGAAGTTATTTCAACAGTTAGTACAAGAAGCTACAGATAGATGCTTGGGAAACGTAAGGAAAAAAAGATTAACTGGAGAAGAATGTGTCCGGACCAATAATGTAAAAAACACGAGAAACAATTCTGGAAAACAAGACGGTAGAAGCATTTATAAAAAAAATAGTAAGAGAAAAGAAGTGAAAAGAGTTTGTAGAAAAATTAAGTGGGCATCGAAAAGGAAGTCATTAAAACAATTGAGCACAAGAAGCTTCAACGAGTCTTAGGAATAAGTAAGAGAAAAAGAAGATCAATTTCTTTGGAGTAGAACGTGTCAGAACCAATAAAGTAAGAGATAAAGCAAAAGGAAACACTCTGGAAAAGAATACGGCAAGTATTTAAAAGGAAAATAAGAAGAGGAAAATAAAAATAGAAAAGAAGTGAAGAGTCTGCAGACAAATGAAGAGGATATAAAAAAGCAATATGAAGTTATTACAACAATTAGTACAAAAAGCTACAGAAAGGGGCTTGGAGAAAATAATGCAAAAAAGACGAACAACTGCTTTGAAGGTGAATGTGTTAGGACCACTAAAATGAGAGAAGAAGCAGGGGAAAAAATCTGGAAAATATATGACAGAAGAAAGCAGAAAGTACGAAGAGAAAAGAAGTGAATAACAATGGGAAGTTATTTCAACAATTAGTACAAGAAGCTACAGATAGATGCTTGGGAAACGTAAGGAAAAAAAGATTAACTGGAGAAGAATGTGTCCGGACCAATAATGTAAAAAACACGAGAAACAATTCTGGAAAACAAGACGGTAGAAGCATTTATAAAAAAATATAGTAAGAGAAAAGAAGTGAAAAGAGTTTGTAGAAAAATTAAGTGGGCATCGAAAAGGAAGTCATTAAAACAATTGAGCACAAGAAGCTTCAACGGGTCTTACGAATAAGTAAGAGAAAAAGAAGATCAATTTCTTTGGAGTAGAACGTGTCAGAACCAATAAAGTAAGAGATAAAGCAAAAGGAAACATTATGGAAAAGAATACGGCAAGTATTTAAAAGGAAAATAAGAAGAGGAAAATAAAAATAGAAAAGAAGTGAAGAGTCTGCAGACAAATGAAGAGGATATAGAAAAGCAATAGGAAGTTATTACAACAATTAGTACAAAAAGCTACAGAAAGAGGCTTGGAGAAAATAATGCAAAAAAGACGAACAACTGCTTTGAAGGTCAATGTGTTAGGACCACTAAAATGAGAGAAGAAGCAGGGGAAAAAATCTGGAAAATATATGACAGAAGAAAGCAGAAAGTACGAAGAGAAAAGAAGTGAATAACAATGGGAAGTTATTTCAACACTTAGTACAAGAAGCTACAGATAGATGCTTGGGAAACGTAAGGAAAAAAAGATTAACTGGAGAAGAATGTGTCCGGACCAATAATGTAAAAAAACACGAGAAACAATTCTGGAAAACAAGACGGTAGAAGCATTTATAAAAAAAATAGTAAGAGAAAAGAAGTGAAAAGAGTTTGTAGAAAAATTAAGTGGGCATCGAAAAGGAAGTGATTAAAACAATTGAGCACAAGAAGCTACAACAGGTCTTAGGAAAAAGTAAGAGAAAAAGAAGATCAATTTATTTGAAGAAGAACGTGTGAGAACCAATAACGTAAGAGATAAAGCAAAGGGAAACATTCTGGAAAAGAATACGGCAAGTATTTAAAAGGAAAATATGAAAAAAGTTTGTAGGAAACATAAAGAGGAAATGAAAATGCAATGGGAAGTGATTAACACAATTATCACAAGAAGCTAGAGTCTAGGGGGAAAAGTAAGAGAAAAAGAAGGATAAATAAGAGAATAAACAAAGATAAAATTCTGGAAAAGAATACGACAGTAGTTATAGAACGAGAAAAACAGAACAACTAGTTTGGAGAAGAATGTGTCAGTACCATTAAGAAGTGTCAAGACGCGATAGAAGGAAATGTTGAAATGCAATAAAAAAGATAACATGCGAAGAGAATAATCTGCAAAGAGAAAAATGGGGAATTAGTATACAATAGTTCAAATACGAATAGTGATCAGATGATGGAAAGAAATGAGGACGAAGGTGAAGTATATAAAAGTATAAAGTACACAAAAACGAAAAAAGATAAAAAGGAAAATAAAAGAGCTGAACAACAATATTAACCCACAAAAAGATGCAATTACAGCAGAGCAGATAAAGTTTGGAGACGAGATGAGACAATAAACATATTATTAAGACAAAAATGGATACAGCAAGAAATGTCAAAGCAGTAGAGCGAGTCAATCGTAGCCACCATTCATAAAAATAAACTGTGATGTGCAAACTACCGACAAATAATGCTTTTAAATGTAGTATACGGGAATTCCGAATCTTATTTACAGTCGCAAAGTCTATATAGACGTATGTTCTCAATGCAGCCATTATTTACTGAACAATTTAATTTCATTCAAAACAACTACCAAAGGCTACAACTAACCTAAGCAAGCTAGAACAATACACAGCATCTTATGGGGCATTAAATTTAAAAAACTATCAAAGAATACAAATAACTTAAACAAGCTGTTTGAGACCGCTGCTTCTTTACTTGACTTATGTTCAACCACCCCCGAGCACAGCATCAACAAATCAGAATCACTGGCAGACATGCGCAATAGGCAAGTCCTTATATTAAAGTTGGACCACATTTTCCAACCGTTGTTGCCAATCGTGCTAAATGGGTTGCCTACATTAGGTGGTCATGTTGGCTTGGGAAAATGCAGCTTTTATCAATATGTTGAAAATAAACCTACAGAGTAAACAGTCAGTAAAACCTTACAAATTAGACAAAGACGCAGCTATTAGTGGTAATATATGGATAGATAATCACAAACAACATGACCAGGTAATATAGGCAACCCATTTAGTGCTGTTGGCAATGATGTTTAGAAAATTAAATTTGACAGTAGCTACATATTAAAGAATTAACTGAGCTCTAAATAAAATATTTGCTAACGCAAAGGAAATATGGTGTTGTAAATTAGAAAATTAACGCAACGCGAGAATTGAAAACATTAGAACATGAAATTCACCAAATCTCTAAATGTTACTGGTCATGTGGTCTTTTAATCATTTATGATACCTCTGTATAATGGCAATCGCCTTTTAATTTCTTTAAAACGTTTTATTTCTTGGCAATAATGTTTCTTCATGATATCAAAGTCGATCTAGGACAACTGGATGCGAACCCAACTTGATGCGAGCCTTAGGCCCCTTTCAGACGAAACGACTTTTCGCCGTGCGCCGTATGCGGCACAGTGCCGTGCATTCCAAAGATGCGCCGTAGAGCACACGACTTTTCGCCGTGAACATGACGGCGTGTTATAGGCCGTGATGTATCAGGGTGTGTGTATATCGCTAGACAGCTTGTAACTTCATTAATAAATAATAATAGATATTGAAAAAACTTTTTTCTTGTTTTAAATGCCAGTATTCAGCCTACAAACTGTCATAAATCAGTACAAGTCATAGCTTCCAATTTTTGCGACGCGACTTTGGTTTTTTTTATATTGATAGATATTTGATATCAGCGTAAAAATACTTTGACAGATGCTCAAACAAAAATTTTAGAACTCATTATTCTTTTAAAATAAAAAAATTTTTAGTTCAAGTAGTCCATGACTTACACAAAATTATTAAACATCGAACAAGGAAAGCAAAAGAAACTTCACTTGGCTCCAAATATTCCTTATGGTCGAATTATCGCATCAAACGCATTAAAACTTTGTTTTTTAAGTGGAACAATATGAGTTTCATTAAACAGTTGAAAACTACAACAAAAAACTTTCCAACGATGATCCATATTCGCCATTTCATTTCGCCTTTAAAAAATTATTTTATTTTAAATATAATGCGAACATAATTATTTCATTTAAAAAACATAGTTTTCAATTGTTTTAGTACGTGTGCTGCGATAATTCGTCGATGAGAAAATCCAGATAAACTTTCTTTTGCATTTCTTGTTCGATTGCTAGTGATTTTGGGTGTCGTGGACTAATTTGGGCATTTTTTAAAACAAAATAATAACTTTCCAAATTTTATTTTAAGCATACTACCACAGCACTGATTTAAAATATTTAAAAATGTACAGGGTGTTCCATTAAAAATATCAAAGTCGTGTATCAGTACGCAAAAATAAAAGGTCATGGTTTAAATTGGATTACAATTTGTAGGCTACGTACTGGTATTTAAAACAAAACCAAGTTTTTTCAATATCTCGATTATGAACGATATTACGATTTATAAACACCCCGTATGTAGGCTTCTCATGGTATCTCACTTTTCAGTATTGTGTAATAGATGACTGAGAATGACTCGATTACATTAGAATGTTAATAGCAACATTCGAATAAAGTGCAAGAACAACTCATTAGACGAAATACCAATATGAGAGACGCCATCTCACCGGCGGAAAGTCGTTCCGTCTGAAAGGCTCCATATACCACAATGTATATCAAGACGCCGTGTACAGCACGGCGCCGTGTCCGAGCTTGATAAACGCCGTGGTGTTCACGGCGGCCGTGTACGGCTTAAGTCGTGGCCGTCTCGTATGAAAGGCTCCATATGAATCAATAGTCCTCAAAATGCACGGCACTGTGCCGTACACGGCGCACGGCGAAAAGTCGTTTCGTCTGAAAGGGGCCTTACTCGATGGGGCACAAGTCAATGCCAAGAATTATTAGTATTTTAGAAGATAAAAACGAAAGTATAATAGTCATAAATTTTTATTGTAAATATTTTTTGTGACTATTAACAATTTAAAAAAAATTGTTAAATGGGCTGCAGCATTGCGGCCGCTTTAATATTGTACTGACAACCCTTTACTTTATGTAATAATAAGATAAATAAATGGTGGGACGTATCACACAAATAAAAATAATAATTTTAATAAAAGAATTCAATATCGTGTCAGTTTTAGGGCTTACTAAAATGATGTTATAATTAATATTTGCAAAATAAATGGTCTATTGCCTTTATTATTTTATTTATTGACAATTTAGCTCCAGCTTGCAAAAGAATTGGATTTTTACACTCAGTATTACAATTACCTTTGAGTAGAACAGATTAACTCGTATGACAATTGCTTGAATTCGTATCTGACAGCTTTTCAACCTTCAAATGGACCGCAAAACATAGATGGTTGTACGGACAATATTTAGCGTAAATTGACTTTTAAAAACCACTAACAAATGGTAAATATGCAGTGAAAATAATATGACATAATTGCCGGCTAACCTGGTTTTGTTTCAGTAATGTAGGGACGCCGAGATCTGCATTTGTTTAACTTCCTGCAAAATTTCAGTGTCCAAAACCGCTTATCCGCAAAATCAAAGGACGCTACCTCGATAAAACCCCTCTAGAATGAATCTGGGAACTGGGGTCGGCTTCTACACCTCATACAAAGTCTAATCTTGATAAAACCAAAAGCTAGTGGGCCTTCGCCAATTGCTTCCCTGTGAAATTTACCTTGCAAGTAGGGTTTCCAAGTCCCGGGACCAAAAGTGTTTTCGGGACTTACGAGCTAAATTTCAGGTCCCGGGACTAGTCCCGAAGATCCCGAAAAAAAAATAGTGTTCAGGTGAAATTTCCGAATAAAATTTCCATAGAAAAACAAGTGTTTTAAGTTAAATAAAGTATTTCTGTGCTGATAATTTGCGTTGGGGCTCGTCTACAACTTCATTGCTTTCTTCTGGTACTAAAAATGTCTGTCGCTTTTACTTTTGTTTGAACTGCACAGTGCGTGTGTAATCCTTTCGTCAAGCTGCCTCTGATTGTGATAATTTTGTAGGAACGCACTTTACATTTCGCCAATTGTTTCTTCAATAAATAAAACTGTTGCCATAGTGACTTCAAATCATTATTTTTTTAAATGTAGAATGAAGGTAGGTTGCGAATCGGAATTCATTCTAATTGTAACGCTTTAGCAGACAAATAACGAACACACTTAAAACCCAAAAATATAAATTATTCAGCTTCTTCGCACATATCTAAATCCAACAAAAAAAACAGACAAATACATAAATAGAAGAAGATATGCAAATGTGGCTGAAACAACACACAGGTTTAATTCTAACCTACCGAAAACAATACCTCTCCTGCGTTACGCAAAACGCAAATAATGCAGAATTTACAAGAGGCATGAGTAATACGACGGACGCCGGTGAATACCCGTCCTAATTCTCTGATATCGAGTATACGCACGCATGTTGACATGGTCCCGGGACTTCGCCTGGGCTGGCTGTGGTCCCGGGACTCGGTTTTTGTGGTAGAATCCCGGGACTGTCCCGGGACCGGATCCCGGGACTGGAAACCCTACTTGCAAAGGCAGCTTCGTAGGCTGGATCACAAAATCAAACACCTCCATGGCAATTACAAACTTGGTGACGACTTCCTGCTCCAAATCTGTGGATGTAGGGCTCGATATAGGATTCCCCAACACGCAGTATACACAATTCTTGCTGGCCGATGCTTCCACCTATTTGAAACCTTGCACCGATGTTGACCGCACTTGGGCGAATCTTACAGCCTGCTTCACTGGGATCTGTTACTACGACGAAAATTACACACAAAGATGCTCTGCAGACTGGTGAATATTAAAAAAACACTTTTTGGCGCACACAGAAAACATTTTTATTTGAAAATTTACATCTCGTTTCCTAGCAACTCACTTTTACAATTGCCTGTCTCCTATGATAGGTTGCTCTTTGCAATCCTTGCTGCCTTGTACTGCTTTGCATCGTTTCTTTACCTGTCAGCTGTCTTGTAAACAGCTGGCTTCATAAACTTTTACTCATAACGCTCATATTTTTGTAACCCCACAAACCATCTCTGTATCATATTAAATTCACATTATTGTATTGACGTTACCAAATCAAATCTGCCAGATACATAAATTGCTATTACGAACATAAATTATGAATAAAACGTTAAATGTAACCCTTTTGATTCTGCCTTATTTAATGCTAACCTTTCTCAATCAAATTATAGTTACTGCTAATCATATCACGTGTATTTATTAGTGTAAAATACTGACTATCTTGCAATAAACAAAATATTAATTCTGTGCTCATTTTGAATTATTCTTTCATTTAGGTTTCAGTTAGGCAACCAGAATTGCTGTGGGCATTAAACCATTGTAATATATCACGTGATTTTATACAAATTTTTTTTTGTACTATTTAAAGCGACTAGCAATAATTAAACATTGTCCTTCCAACATTTTGGGATTCGTTAAAAAGATACACTTTATCATCGTAAAAACGCACGACTCTTATGCTTTGTTTTTATCTTTCACAATACTCTACTAATAATTCATGGCATTGACTTGTCCCGCATCGAGTAAGGCTCGCATTAAGTTGAGTTCGCATCGAGTTGTCCGCAATCATATTAAAGTATATTACTACTTAATCCAATTGACAAAAATTATGAAGAAATTCATTTTCAATGAATAGCAAATCTGGGTAAATTTTATCTAGCATGTAGATACATTAAAACCAAGCAAAAAAAATTTTCACGGTTTTTGATTATATAATACGAATGTGATAGAGAGAGAGAGACCATATCATGACTCTTGAGAAATTGACGATAAAACTGTTGAAGAAGCTACAATACGTTTTTAAATAATTTTCTTAATAAATTTCTCCTTCAGCTTCCACTTTTGTCTCTTTTTAACCTTTTATTCCCCAATATCAATAAAACAGAATTTGTCAAAAATACACAACAGATAAAACATCCATACTGTATAAATTATGAAAACGATATCGATTAAATTCAAGTTGAACAACTTCCTGAACTGTTATAAATTAAAATTATTACAACGATTGATTACGGCACATCGGCTCTTTTTTAGGAAGTTTAAGAACATTTATTTTGCTTTAAGTTGCTCTCAAATGTAATCATTTGCAAAACACAAAAAACTACTTAATTTTTCCTCCCACTTTTCAAAGATGGCAGCCGTTACCTCCACTCCAATTAAAGTAAACCTTTGATAAGTTTCAAAAACATTTCTCTTGCAGTTTTTCTCTTCAGTTATTCTTGGACTAGAGGGAAGATTCAAACAGAGAATAAGTACGACGAAACTAACAAAGACAATTTGTATTTTCTTAGTGAAAAACTGGGTTGTTGGAACATTAACGTCAATTACAGTCAATTAGTGACATTTAAAATGGTTCAAATTTCTACCTATCTCTAGAGATAGAAAGCTAATTTAAATTTGCTGTTCTTAAAAACATGTAATAATAAATTCTATAATTAACTACTGTAAAATGCCTTTTACTGCCCTAAAAGTTAAAATGGCGATATATATTTTTAGGTTCTACTTCGTTTGTTACTTACAATTGAATTTTATGCAGATTTGAACACTCCACGATGTAACCAGTTATTGAAACTACTCGTTTTTGAAAACGATTGTCATTAGATGCGCGTAGTCTTGAACAATCAGCTCCTTCGTGACTAGTTTCTTTCATTAATCTAAATAACTATTGCGATGCTCCAAAACATTTCCGTAGTTTTTGAAAAAATATAAAACTTGCAGATACATAAAATTTTCATAGAATAAATAAATAATATTTCAGTAACAAAATTAAGTAAAGTAAATTAAACACGTAACTCAAAGAACTAACACAGTGATACAGTAAACAAAATAACAAATTTATTTACCAATGTGAAACAAATTAAAATTTACATGGACATTATGTGTCGCGTTGTGACAGTGTAATAGTAAAAAATTAATACTTACTTAGTTCCTTGCCCTCTGGTACCATTACTGGTGTTGAGGGTGAAAAAAAAAACAATTTAAAATGCAAATTACACAAGCCGGTCAGATATTCAGTAAATGTAACTTTGGCATAATTGCAGAATTATGAAATTACAAAACACCTGGAAACTACATGGTTTTCCCCTTTCTAGTGGTAGACTTCTATCAGGAAGATCTTTACAAAATTTCAGAATAATTACGACTGTAATTACAAATTTGTGAATTCGAGCGTCTTTTATTCAATTTAAATTTGCCTTCTATCTCCCAAGATACAATTCCATGATAGTCCTACCATGCTTTAGAGCATAATCAAACACACACAATATATAAAATATTGTAGGGTAAGATAATAAGAATAAAGAACACCATATACAATGCTAGCACGGATAGTAATAAAACTCAAATTATACATCCAATTACAAATCGTCAGCAGTTTAGAAGAGCGCTAAAGACAGAAGTACGTACAACTTTGGGGCTCATTTAACGGCTCACGATTCTAAGCATTCAATAATTTTGAACCAATAGCAGTTTTGAAAACTTAAATATGAAAAATAGTACCTGCATAGTTTAATAAAGTACAAAAGTTACAAACCTTGGCTTTGCCTTCGGCAAAATTTCAGGTAAAGATAGTTCCACCAACGAGATGTCCTTTTCTTGTGGTTCGTCACTCTGAAGCTTAGCTGCCAGCTCGAATATCCACTGGCAAATAGTGGTGTGGTTGATTGACTCGAATTCCGGAAAGTAAGCGCTCATCATTTCACAAAATCCTGGAAGAAATATTAATGGGTCAAATCAAATTATAAATATTGAAGTAATCACATTTTGAGGATCTTAAAGATTTAATCGAATGAATGCAGCGTAGTTACATCAGTGGATCACCTTACTACTTGGGCTGCAATCCAACGTATAAATTATCATTTGGCAACAACGATACTGGGAGATCGAATAAGCATGTCAAAAAAAAACTACCTTCCAAGTAGTTATCAATATTTCATTCTAGTGTGATATTAGCCACACTAATTTCTTAATTTCCCTTTTTATTCTTGCATGCTATTATTATTATACAAAAAACTATTTTTCAAAACTAATTAGACGTTGTTAAACAAAGTATACAGTAAGTACAGTGTTTCCAATTAATTTAAAACAGTAGGTAATAATTATGTTTGTAAATTTTAGGTTATGTATTCCGTTGAACGCAACAAGTTTATTATTGAATCGTATCTACGCAATGAGAATGATAGTGTATGGAAATATTCAGTAAATTTGTGTGTATATGAATTTGTTAATCATTTCCTCGACTTTAATTACAATAATCTAAGCAGATATGTAAAGCGTATCGTGCATCGTTTCTAAACAACGGGTAATGTTGATAAAAGAAAATCTCCTAGAAGACCAACCCTTTTAACTCGGGACACAATTTCTGCCGCTACTGTAATAACAGCATGAAAAGTAGAAGGGTTCCGGGCTGTGTAGCTTGAACATGCATCCACATTCGATCAGTAGAGTTAAGCAACGCTCTTACTGGTCAGAACTTGGATAGGAGTTCTGCGGCTGTTTCGCTCGGCGCCTCGTGGTACGACTGCCATGGAAATAGTTGGTCCCGGATGTCATAATGACATCATGACAGTCGTTAGTGGGGTTGGAAGTCCCCATAAATGCACGTAATACCCCTATAATTGGCCTAACGGCTGTTGGGTGCGTGCGAAATAAATATATAAAAATGTATTTCAAAATAAAGCATAGAAAATGGTAAGCATTTATGCATGGACGGCAAAAAATCTTGCCATTTTCCACTTTAAAGTCCATGTGATCCGCAATCCACTTTTTATATAACGAGCACAATGCGACCGGAACTTTAGGCATGATGAAATTTTAGAGAAAATGTTACCAGTAATATTAAAAATCCCACAACACAAATACAGAAGACAAAGTGACGAGCGGTTACCTCCGCCCCAGGTCATCGACCTTAGTACCTGGCACTCACCAAAACTTCTGCATGTTTATTTTGTGTTGTGAATTAGCCACATAATATTGATTTTTATTGAAATATAGCATTAAAATATGGCATTTATTCAAAATATAGCATTTATCATGAAAAGAAGCATTTTATAGCATTTATGGCACCAACAAATGTGGTTTATTCCACCCCTTACTAAGTGAAACGCCTAAATACAAAATCTTCGCTAATTAAGTAAAATTGAATGTTCTAATTAGTTAATAAAACAAATAATAATGTTGTAATTAATTTCATTATTAACCTTAATTAAAACTAATTGCAAATTAATAACTTGCTATTTACATAATTATTTTCCTCTTGAATCTATCAGAAATTGCTAACTTAATTTCATACATGACAGCTGGAAGATGTAAAGATTGATATACTCGCTATAGAAAGTAGCTTTTTTCGAACAAGCTTTCTTAATCTCACTGTACTCAATCAGTATTGCCATGACATGTGTATGTTAAGTTGCGGTTCAAATACTAAGGAGCTGAAAGTATGTGGCCCACACTGTATAACAAAACAATGAACAATAGTCAGATGTATTTAAAAGTCGTTAATTCCGATCAGCAGGGACATCTCTAGCATACCTGCCGCCAGGTGCAGACTCATCTGCCCCCCCTCCCCCCCACTGGATTGTAGGTTAAATGATTAGGGGAGGTAAGCGATTTGAAGTGAGTGAAGCTAAATCGGGAAGCATCCTTATTTATTATCAATTCTATAATTTGATAACATCAAAATATTTGTTACTTTTCAACTACCAAAATCAAGTTTTCTTGATGTTATTTTCGCAAATTCGTTATCAGTATCGTTCTTATACACAAATGCGTGTTGTGCTTACTTAGGTGCCTGTCTGCTGGCTTGTTTTGGTATGTGACGTTTTCATCAGCATCTATTGGGCGCAGTTCATCTGCCATCAGTTCTGTCGTCACCATGTCTTTCATAACGCAACAATAATCAAGTACGCCAGGCAGCAGAGTTTAGCATAGTGCGTAAAGTGTAGAAAGATAGTAGAGCAGAGCAATGAGTAGAGCTAAGCAATGAAATCAAGTACTGGATTTTGATGTACTTTATGTAATTGTTTTGGTTGACTAAAAACAGCCATTATTCACAAGTGACTAAAACGTTTCATTACGCAGTGACAGTACTTTTAGGATTATTCTATGATAGACAGCTTGTACTGGGCTCAAATTTTATTGTACAAGCTGCTACTGTAAGATAAAATGTTGTATACCACATGTCATTACGCGCTCATGAGAATTTTTGCAGTTACGCCTACTACTCAAAACGCGAGTGAGCGAACGTTTTAACTCTACCCCACTCGTGACTAAAGAGTAGCTTTACGCACTTGTATCGTAGATTACTATTTTTTAGAGAAAAAAATACTGCATCCATTCCTCTAATCATAAAATTTTCAAAAACTCTGTGGTGCCTTGGAATTACCTCAGCAAACAATATGTGCTGTTTGTTTGCTTGTCATTGCTGTTTGATGTTTATAATAAGTGATTATCAAATTTGCTCTGCTATGGTACAATGGCGGACAATAAATTTAGGGCGGCCTGTCATTCGTTTGGCACTGTTTATGACACTGTAAGTCTATGTCAAATTCGAGGTTAGCAGGTTAGGTTTTGCATCAGTTTGTGTCAAAACTGACGCAAAACCTAACCTGCTAACCTAGAATTTGACATAAACTTACAGTGTCACCTGGTACTTCACATACCTAGGCCTTGTCCATAATAATAATAATAATAATAATAATAATATGGTCTTTATTTACACATATAATACTGGATCACAATTTACATAAAAAAAATACCTATATTCAATCATTAATAATAAAGAAAAATATATGGAGGGCGAGATTCAGCTCAAAGCAGAAGCAGTGAGCTGTTCTTCAACCTAACCCTACGTTGCAAAAACAACAAAAACACACAATACTAAAAATGTAGTCTGGCTTTGCCTTCACTGTTGCCCGAAAACCACGACGAATTAAAAAAAATAAATAGGGGAACACGTTAAATTTGTCTTGAATGAAGTGTTTTGCTGAGCTGGCACCTAAACGACGATAAAGATAGTGTTTGTACTTTGAGGTGTACGGGCAAGTCACCAAACCATTTCGCAATGTTATATAGATAACGTCCTTTTCCAAATTCACTGTAACGTAATGGAACAGTGATATTACCCCTAAACCTCAAATTCAAATTATGCACATCTGTACGAAATGAGATTTTGTTGTATAAGTACGGTGGAGTCTTAAATAGCCGAATTTTATAATACAAAACGGAGCGATGAAAGAGTCGCCTGTTGCTCATATTTAACCACCCAGCATCTTTAAGTTTATAAGTTATCTTGTCATATTTACGTATACCATAAATAAAAATGGTTTAGTGTAAAATCCATATCCACAAATTCCAAACAGTAGAGCCATTAATAGACTCATACATTAAGTTTGAAACAACAGGCACGTTATTAAATAATTGTAGGTACAATAATGAGGTTCCTAATGTACACCAAAACGAGGAAAGTGACACTCGCGTTGTGCGGGCATTTTTAAATAACATCTCTTCAATAAGGGGATTGGTGCAAATTATGCAATTAATTGATCTGCTAGATCCCCCGATCTTTCACCAAATTATTTTTTTCTTTGGCTACGTTTGAAATCAAAATTTACTCTACATGAATATTTTAAAATCTAGAAGAGTAGAAAAATTGTATTCGAGCGAAGAATGGCAAAATAATTCAGTATCAATTAGAAAATATTAGGTGAGAATTTTACGACAGGTTGGACTATTGTTCAACAGCGAATGGTGGCTGATTTGAACATTTAATTTGATTTTCCATTATTTTTCTTATTATGTGTTTTATGGTTTTATAATAATCTGAAAATGCACGAGTCAAATGCAACGACAGACAAATTTAAGCGCATTGGCTTCTTTAGATAATTCCATGGCATCACTGATTTTTGTAAAAGTGGTAGTTTGATTTTTTTGCATTTTTTCGGGACCGGAAAATGAAAAATTGTTAGGAAGAGTATCTTTTTCTCTACAAAAAATGTGTGTACACTTTGGCCGAATTCTAAATATTCATCCTAAAATTTGGCCGAAGCACGAAGCTTCGGCCGAATCATAATACCTAAAAACGAACATCTCGAAAAACACCGATTCATTATTTTTTTATTATAGTAATAAAATAAGAAAATATTTTTATATTGTTACGATTTATGTTTTGGGCTATTAAAAATTATACGCCGCTTCTTGTTTTAAGCATTTATTTCCAGCAATTTATCTTAACGATTTACAAAAACACAAGAACTATTAATGCGGGACACAAAATTATTTATACACTAACAGGAACTATTTCTAACAACAAATACACTTTATTTATTTGCATACGACTTCAACATGAATGATTTATATGGCTACATATATTTACACACGAGTTATTTATATGGCAGCTTCGCGCACTTCAAGCTAGATTCGCACTGCCTGTTATTTCTGCTTGCGCTTATTTATATCTCGCCGAATGATTCATTCTGGAAACTTCGCGGCCTCACTCGATTATTCCGGCAACGCTGACGTGTTCGAAGTCTGGAAGGCATCCGTTTGCCCGCGACCCGGCTCAAGGTCGTTACAATATTATGTTATTAGGAGCAAAAGTATACTTTAAGTGGCGTGGCTAGACGGGTGCAGTCGAGCCACATAAGATACTTTTGCTCCGAATAACATATAGTATTTTTTCTTCAAACGTTTTTATAACAAATTATAGACAACTTTGTGAACAAAATTCGAAGAAAACTACTTGATCTCGTCAGCGGCAGATAAAGTGTTTTAGATGCCATGGCAATGAAGTGACAGTTTAGCATCATCAATCAAGCAGTATAATGTTACATTTTACCGCCGTTTGAAGAAAAAAAAAATTTATTTGAACAAGCGGTTTATTATTAGCAAATACATTTTAGAAACACACAAGCGAAATAAACGACACAAATATTGAAATACGAAATAACAGACCTACCAATCACCATACCAAATATTTGTAAAAAAACATAAGAACTACTTAAACACAAAAATAAAGCTTTTTTTCTTTCTGCATTTCACACATTTTTAATTATCATACAATACAATATGTATTTACAAACACCACTTAACCAGAAAAAGACAGTCTGGAAAAAAAGATCGACAACATTGAAAGCAGACTCGAGAAACAAGAAAAAGAGAAACAATATAATTAACAATTTTAAAAATATAATTAAAAAACTGCAGAAAAGATATGCGGAAGAAAAGTGGTTGATACAAAATTTAAGAGAACGTGATGGTGGAACGATGAAGTGAAAGAATTAGTAAGAAGGAAAAAATAGCTTGGAAAAAGTACTACAGAACGAAAACGGAACAAGACTGGGAAGAATATACCAAGAGAAGAAATGAAGCTAAAAAAGGAGTAAAAGAGGCTAAGGCCAAAAACTGGGAAGAATTTGGCAAAGAACTAGAGGAAGACCATGTACTCCATAGCAGGACATTCTGGAACAATATCAGGAGAATGTCAGGAAAAAGAAAGAAGGCGATCAGTAATATTAAAAATAAACGAAATAACGAAAGGAGGAGAGGAGAATCTAGAAGTATGGGAAGAATACTATAGTGAAAAATTCAACATGAACTCAGAACAAGAGGGCAAGGAAAAAGAAGAAATAGGTTATACAGAACAGCCAAGAGAGAAGGTTGAAGGAGTTACAAATATTACTAGAGAAGAAGTATGCGAAGCAATTAGCAGACTAAAAACGAGAAAAGCCTGTGGCGAGGACGAAGTAGAAGCTGAAATAATAAAGTGGGGGGGCGATAAGGTCACTACATGGATCTGGAAGATATGCAGCAGAGCTTGGGAAGAACAACAAATAACGAAAGACTGGCAAAGGAACCTTATAGTCCCAATATATAAAAAAGGTGAACAGACGACTGTAACAACTACAGCCTTTCTACAGTGTGTTTTAAAACATATACACTAATAGCAAGAAGACTTAGAAGCGAAATAGAAGAAAAAATGGAAGACGAGCAAGCAGCTTTTAGACCACAGAGGCAAACAAATTATAATATAAGCATACTGAGAAACCTAATAGACAGAGCAAAGGAAATGGACAAACAATTATATCTGATTTTTATAGACCTAAGAGCAGCCTATGACAATATAGAGAAGATAATCCTATGGAATTGCCTAACGGAACTAAAAGTCACAGAAAAACTAATAAATGTTGTAAAAAGTATCTATGAAAATGTGTATGGAATAATTCAGAGGGGAAAAGATCAAGAACTTTCGAAATGAAGAAAGGCATTAAACAAGGTGATAGCCTGAGCCCCCTGCTCTTCATTATTGTGATGGACAGGCTAAAGAACACTCGATGAGAGACACCAAAGGAAATAGTAGGATATAAAAACCTCAACCCAATACTAATAGACAATCTTCTTTACACGGATGATATAGTCCTAATAGCAGATAAGCACAACAAAGCTCAGAAGTAAATGGATATATGGATGACAGAGAACAAAAAACTAAAAATAGAGATAAACACAAATAAAACAAAAGCTTTGATAATAAATGGACCAACTGAAGTTAATGAAACAAGGAACATAACATGTAAAGAAAACAGAATAGAACAAGTACCAAATTTTAACTACCTAGAGAAGATCTGAAACAGAAGTCAATAAACAAGATGGTAGGCGTGAAGCAACTGAAATGGTTCGAACATATACACAGAATGGATAAAGACAGAACGGTGAAGAAAGTAATTCAGCTGAGAGGAATAGAAAAGAGAAGAGCAGGAAGACCGAGGAAAAACTGGTTGGGCAGAATAGAAGAGCTGGGAAGGGAGAGAGGCAAAACAATGGAGGAAATGATAAGGATCGCAGAGGACAGGAAAGAATAGAAGAAATGGGTGGAGTCCACACCCGACGCCCACTAAAAGAGCATAAGGATATAGAAGTTGGAAAGAAAGATTCCTTAAAATTAAGAAAATCTTTAAAATTAGCTCATATAAAAAACATTTTCAGTAAATATATCAAAGTGGTGTACTTTATTAAACAAAATAATAACATTCTTCTATTGTCACTATAAATAAACGTGTGCCATACCACTTAGTTATAAAACTTCGTCAGCGAATAATAACTAAATAGATCAAAATACATAAACAAATGAAAATGTTACACGTAAACAATTGTTTCATAAATGTCAGTGTGCAATATTTCTACGAAATAATGGCAGCTAAATATTATACCAAACAGAGAATATTAAATTTATTGTGGGGAGTTTCGCGTCAGATGTGCTCGAGTGCAGACGTTAACGTGCATTTGGTGCTAGTGATAAAACTTTTTGCGCTTTTTAAAATATTCGTATTTCAAACGCCTCACGGATAAATAAGCTAAAATAACTAATTGCCGGCTTTGCCGGTCTTAAAATTATTACAACCAATATGAACATTACCGCTGACTCCGGTAATGTCAGCAATAAAAATTCAAATAACGTTCCCATAAAACCGCCGACATTAATTTATAACAAAAACGGATCCTTTTCAACAGAAGCTATGGAAACACAGCAGGTGTCACAAAACAAAAGAACGCATACATCGCCTGACCTCTCCGAGAGCAATAAAAGATACATATTTGATACAAACACTTTAATAACGAATAATAAATACTACGCTCTACAAAATGAAATGCAGCCAAACGAACATTGCCCCAATCAGACCCCAAACGACAGTGAGAAAATCGTCGAGGAATCTACCAAACCCAAAATTCCTCCAATATTTTTACATCAGGCTGAAAATTACCAAAAAGTATTATCAGATATAAAACAAACGGTTAAAGAAGACTTTACCACTTCATTTAAAGGAAAGTTTTTACGCATTAATTTATGTTCCATCGAAGACTTCCGTAAACTTACTGCTTTTTACGATAATCTCAAGTTAAATTATCACACATTTCGAGATCCTCAGTCGAATAATTTCTCCAGTTATGCTTAGAAATATTCCTACATCTATAACTGAAGAAGAGATAAAAAGAGAACTTGAGATCCTTAAGTATTCTGTTAAAAAGGTGGCTAGACTCTACAATAAGCAGAGAATGCCAATTCCATTATGCGCCATAGACTTGGAAAAAAAAGATACATCAAACGAAATCCTTAAACTAACTAAACTTGGTTACTGCATCATATCAGTCGAGCCAAGAAAAAGATCGCAAGACGTACCCCAATGTAAACGATGCCAGAGATTCGGACACACGAAGAATTATTGCAAAATGGAGCCCAGGTGTGTCAAATGTACTGGAAATCACTGGACTGCTGCCTGTACCAAAAACAAAACCGAGGAACCAAAGTGTGTCAATTGTCTAGGAGAACATCCGGCCAACTACAGAGGTTGTCCGCACTTCATAAAAACGAACAAGACATCGAATATTATCCACCGGGAAACACAAAAAATAAATACACAGGATTTAAGCCCCATCGCTTCCACTTCTACGGCTGAAGAACGGCGAACACTACCCCCAAGAAGATGGGAAAAGCCAACTGAAACTATTGATATCGGTAGCACTCAACAAAATTCCTCAAGTGACATATTAACAAATATAGTTAGAACCTTAATTGACACTATTAAACCGTACATTGGAAAAATTATCGCTTTTCTCACAACATCTCTTCTACCACTATTATCTCAATATGGATCAAAATAACAAGCTAGTTATCAATAACATAACATGTGTCAATTGGAATGCCAATGGCATAAAATCAAACCGCCTCCAGTTTATAGCCTTTTTAGCCACAAATAACGTTGATATAGCTTGTATTACCGAAACTCATCTTGTAAACAGTGAAAAATTTAAAATTCCAGGATACAACATTTATAGAAACGACAGAATTGCACCAATTGGTTCAGGAGGGGTTGCAATACTTGTTAAATCTAAAATTAAGCATCACTCTCTCCCAAATTTTAATCTAACCCATCTAGAAGCGATTGCGGTAAAAGTAATGTTAAATGACTATACTATCAGGATTATAGCAGCTTACAAACAGCCGAACAAAAAATTACTGCAGTATGATCTTCAACAAATTTTTTACAGTTCCGAACCTACTTTATTACTGGGCGATCTTAACTGCAAGAACACAATATGGGGATGTCATACGAGTAACCCAGATGGTATTAAGCTAAACAACTTTTCAGCAGAATTGGCTTTACACGTTGCAGCTCCAGATGAATTCACCCACTATCCGTATCGTACAGATCATCGACCGGACATTCTGGATATTATTGTTTATTCGAATTTTACGAAACCTATAACTCAGAAAGTCGTCGGTGAACTTGATTCAGACCATTGCCCCGTTTTAGTGACATTTAGTGGCACTCACAGCTACATCCAACCACTCCCTAGATTGATTGAAGGAATAATAGACTGGGACGTATTCAAAACTAACCTAGACAACAACTTGAAGGCCCCATCAATTATTAATGCCCAAGAAGACGTAGACAAAGAGATTTGTAATTTCAGTAAAAACATCAAACTTAGCGTACAACAGGCTACTGTCTCTAAGATGCGAACTAAGAAAACCACTCAAATACGCCCTCCAGGCTGGATAGTTAATTTAATAAACCAAAAAAACTTAACAAGAAGGGAGTGGCAAAGATCAAGAGATCCGCGTCTGAAAACGAAATTAAACAGACTTGTCCATCAAGTTCGCTGGGAACTAGACAAGTATAGAATATCTACATATGAAAAGTATATAGAAGAACTTTAACCTGGAGATCCTACAATGTGGAGAGCCACAAGAAGAATTTTAAGACAACAAACTGCTGTGCATCCATTACATTATAATAACATCATACACTCGTCCGACAAAGACAAAGCTAACGCATACGCAGCACACTTAGAGCAAACATTTACGATAAACGTCGATGATAAGGACTTCATCGACGATATAATTCAATTCACAAGAAGCAACATGCCAACAGACACTCAAGTTATTAAACCTACATCTCCTTTAGAAATTCAAACCTACATTAACCAACTGTTAATAAAAAAATCACCTGGACCGGACCTTATACCCAACATAGTCCTCAAAAATCTAACTACTAAAGCATTAGCTTTTCTAGCCACTATATTTAATGGATGTTTACGACTAGGTTAATTCCCAAACAGCTGGAAACAAGCCCATGTCCTACCAATACATAAGCATGGTAAAGACAAATCCAAACCAGAGAGCTACAGGCCGATTAGTTTGCTGAACACGCTGTCGAAAGTACTAGAAAAAGTGATACAAACCAGGCTGAACGAACATATTACACAAAATGATATTATACCTCCTCTTCAGTTTGGCTTTCGTAAGCACCATTCTACATGTCACCAATTACTACGAGTAACTGAATATATTGAAAAAGGTTTCGAAGCAAAAAATCATAATACAGCCGCCTTTTTAGATCTTAGCCAAGCCTTCGACAAGGTATGGCACGAAGGATTAATTTATAAGATAATCAGACCTGGATTTCCTGGTTATGTTATCCGAATGATATCATCCTATCTACGAAATAGAACATTTGTAGTTCGCGTACAGTCGACACTTTCCGATGTCAAAGTCGTCCAAGCAGGAGTTCCCCAGGGAAGCGTAATAGCACCAACGCTGTTTAACATCTACACACAAGATATTCTAACAACGGTGAACTCCTCTCTGGGAATGTTTGCAGATGACACGGCCATCCTTACTCAGAATTATGATCTCGAAACCTCCATCCAACAACTTCAAGAAGCGGTTAATAATATCAATGTATGGTTTAACAAATGGGGCATTAAAATTAATCAACTGAAGTGCGACGTGAAGATTTTTACACTGAGACGGGTCATTAATCCTTCCAGTATAACAATAAATAACGAAGTTATTCCATGGAATCTCAAAGACACGGCTATTAAATATTTAGGCGTATATCTAGACATGCGACTCTCTTGGGGCTACCACATCAACCAAAAACTTAACCAGTCACATACCAGATTAATGCTACTATATCCACTAATTAACAAAAAATCATCTCTTCAAATAGAATGTTCTACTCTCATATATAAATCTATAATCCGACCAGTGTTACTGTACGCGTGCTGTGTCTGGGGTAATACCTCTAAATCGCAAATAAATAAACTACAAGTGTTCCAAAATAAAATCTTACGAACTATATTAAAAGCTCCGTGGTATATGAGAAACAATCAAACTCACAGGGAACTGGGTATACCTACTGTTAGTGAATATATAAAAAATGTGACTAAAAAGTTCTTCCATAACATTCAATTGTGCTCAAGTGCTAACTATTATACAGTCGGACAACGAAAAATCCACAACAGACTCATGCGAAAACTACCACAAGACATTTGGTTATCCTCAGAAGAATCCGATTAACGTTTTAATTAAATGTCAGTGGAGGCTATTCCGGTCATCCTCAAAATCAAAGACACTATATTTTTCTTTTTAAAACAACTGTGTATAACAATTTGTTTGTTGATCCAGTTAAATCCTAATAAAAAAAAAAAAAAAAAAATTTATTGTGGAGTCTATGACAAAAAACAATTATTCGGCTACAATAAGAAGAAAATTTCGCGTGTGTAGCGCGGCGTCATTTACCTGCCTACACTTACTGAATTATTACTTTACTTTGCCCTGGGTTCGCTAGCTGATTCAGTCGGTATATTTATGAAACTTTTTTATATTCGCAGAGTGGCTAAGGGTAAGCTAATGTTATTTGAGACCAACAAATATTGTTTAAGGCCAGCTCGTGGACACCTAAAATGTTGTACTCACCAATGCAAATATGAATGACCATAACGAGTTAAACAGTTTACAATGAAGACATATAATCTGCAAACCAATACACACAAGAAAATACATATAAGTACATGCAAAATACAGTGCTAACATGCTACGTATATGAAAATGGTTCAAACAGATACGTAGAAGTTCATTAATCGGCGCAAAGTTAAATAGCGTGCACTAGTAAACTCAACGCGACGCTGTCCCTTCTTGAACAGGCTCGTAACCGGATACCGGCCTTCGAAGATAGTGCGTGCACGGTGGGATGACGTAACTGCGACGCTCGATCAGCAGGTAATTCCCCGTGCTAACAATCACAAGGGTAATGGCTCTAGCTGGTGCAATAATATTTCGCTTGCACGGTGATTATGGCTATTAACTAACCTTGCTTTTGAGGGCTCCCATGTGTTATAACTGTATACTAAGGCAGGTGCTTTTCCTATGATGTCGCAACGATAGCTGTCTTCTGACAAGGCTGCAACTGCGGCAGGCTGACAATTAGCGAACTCGCGACGACCCGCACTTGTTAACAATCTGGGTGCGAATGCCCTTCTTGCAGGCTTCCGGCGTTGATTCCCATACTGACCGGTTATTCCCGCGCTAAAACTGAATTGTTGGTGCATTGTTTCACGCACTCGTAGCACACCGCACTTATAGTCATTGACTGCGTATACATTAAATATCACTCTATAGAACTAAACTACGTGCATAAATACAAGAGCACTTACTATCAGGCTTCATTGCTAATTATTATATAATGAAAAGATATAATTTGAATAAATACAGGTGGCACGAATTGACCCGTTTCATGTGCTTCAATACCAACACGGAAAACTGTATACGACTTACTAAATAAATGGAGAAACTCTAGTACAGTAAAAGATGCCCCTAAATGCGGACGCCCAAAGTTGGTAAGAAATGAAGAAAACATCGAACGTGTTAGAGAAAGTGTTTTAAGAAGCCCTAACAAATCACCAACAAGAAGATCGGCAGAATTAAACATTCCCGGAACGTCAATTCGACGAATATTAAAAAAAATTAAGTTATTTCCTTAAAAAATTCAAACACTGCAAGCAATTGGTCATGAAGATGAAGGAAAACAGTTATTCTTTTGCAATGGGATATTGGAGTTACTGGAGAATGGGTGCATTGAAATACCGAACATTTTATTTACAGACGAATGTCATGTTTATCTTAACGGATTTGTTAACAAGCAGAATTTTAGATTTTGGGGATCACAAAAACCAAAGGAACATTTCACCAGACATTTACATTCGCCAAAAGTGACCGTCTGGGTCAAGAGTGATCGGTTCATATTTCTTTGAAAATAATGTCAACGCTGAAAAATATTTGCGGATGTTGGAAATATTTTTATGGCCGCAATGGCGACAATTTAACTTACAACATTTATGGTACCAGCAAGATTAACTTCTCACACTGCCAATATTTGTATGAATTGGCTTAAGAAGAAATTCCCAAACAGACTAATATAAAAAAAGGGTGACTTGAAATGGCCCCCAAGATCACCTGATAAATATTACACCACTCGACTTTTTTTGTGGGGTTATGTTACAGGCTACAAACAATAGAAGATTTGAAAATCGAAATTCGACTTGGTTACAGAAACATTTCTCAAGAAACGCTTGTAAAAGTATGCCGAAATGCTGAGTTGCGTCTACGCAAGTGTGCTCAACTAGATGGTGGTCATTTTGAACATATTACATTTTAATGAATACATTTTGTAACATGTTTGTTGTTAACACGAATATTTGTTATTGTTGAAATTTTGAGATATAATAAAGTTATACGTATTGTTACGATTTCTGTTCTTTAATGAAATGAACTATATGCGGTTGTAGGAATAGACTGTACTTTAGTTAGCTATAAGCCATTTGTATCATAAATATTTTAAGGTAGAATTTCGTAGGCAAAATGGTATATTAAAATTACAACAAGCGAATATTTAGCCGATGTTTAGAAACGTGCCTTTCTCTGGGAAGCTGGAGATATTTCAATCTCAAGAATAGATAAGAGTAAATTTATGCAGGGTTTACTTTGTAAGCCGAAATATTGGCCGAAGGAATATGGCTAGTACGTGGTCAGAAGTGCAACTGTTACAACTCAATCATAAAAATTACGTGCCGGCGGGAGCAAATTCTTTTAGCAGAATTGTAAAACTTTATTAGCGATAATTTGGGAGGGGTCGAGCTTGACAAATTTTAGTGTGTGAAAGCTTCAAATTTGTCAAATTCATAGAACTATTATGAACTGTCACGTCCGTACGTAAGTGCCAAAGTCCAAAATTTAGACCTGCTCTCCTAGGCTTATTTGGAAATTTGTAAACGCCTACCAAGTTTTCTTGGTCAGTTTTGACACAAACTGACGCAAAACCTAACCTGCGAACAATAAATTTGACATAGATTTACAGTGCCACCAACATAAACAGTGCCAACCTAAGAAAAAAAAATCACAATCATTTATAGTCACTCGGTATCTGTGCCAATGTCATTTTCACTACTTATTATAGCTAGAATAGATAGCCTTTCTTTTGCCATACTTGTTTTAAACTATAAATAAATACGTAATCGTTAAATGTGGGAATGTCCTAATTAATTTATATTTAAACAAATATTTCTAAATATCGAGTGAAGACGTGGGGAACTCTATTTAAAATTTCCAAAAAATCAGTTATGTAACCAAGGTGCAGCTGCTACCCGTTGTGCCCGGGTGCCGAGCACCCGTTGCACCCCCGCTTAAGACGCCACTGCTAGTCAGGTATCTGCAGCCAATGGCCACACACGGATCGAATAGTTACAGCACAACTTCATAGAGATGGATTGCATGCTGTTGTGCTTAACCAAAGTGATTTAAAGTTTGTACAAACACTTTTCAAGTATGAAAAATATTTAATCGGATTTAAACGTAATTTTGTCAGTCGTTGAAGGTGTAAAGCGACCACAGTGTGTAATGTTTAAATATTTTGGCTGCTGACAGTATAAAATCAAATAAACTGATGAGGCTTTTGCAAACAAAACATAAAGGTCATGAAAATAAACCTCACAATTTCTTTGTGAAGAAGTTGAAAGAGTTTAGTAATCAGAAATTAACCTTTAATACAGTTTTGTCGTTGCGCCCCGCAGTTTAGAAAACGCTGACTTAATCCATTTACTGGCCGTGCATTGAATAAGACATAAATTCGAATATTTTTTTATTGTTGATACTTGGATTTCTAAAGAGAAGCAAAACTTACAGAGTACTGGATTTCATTGTCTTCTAATTATATAAAATTTCTCCCATTTATTCTGTGGAGGATGAGCTGAACTCTCCATCCCTCGTTTAAGGGGTCGTCCAGGTCGATTTTTTTGTTTTGTAAATATTAATTTACGCTTGCTCCACTGCGTTCCCAAAGATTACCCATTAAGGATTGGCAAAAAATTGCCAAAAGTTATCGGACTATGAAAGATATCCAGAAATCTCTAAATTTTAAAATTATCAAAAATTACTACAAAATACTTATTGAAATACGCACGAATATATTTACTATGCAGAGAGCCATTATTTATAATACCTCAATTTAATGTGTTAGTAATAGAAAAAAATATTTAAAAACTACAAATTTCTAAAATATTAAGTTTTAAAAGCCAGAATAGCACGTTGCTTTATTTAAATGTGCATTACGTATATTTTTTTTGATAAACTAGAACTTGTACTGCGCAGCCTTACCTAACAAATATTTCGGAAAATTACAACAAAAAAACACCCGGTTATGATTGCGACTAAGAATTTGCATCCGATTACAAGTTGGCATTGAAAATTGCAAAACAAAACAAAGGATGTGCAAATGTTACGATTTTCAGTAACAATTGACAGTTCTGTGTGTTTACAGCTGTAGAAGTATTGTATACATTTACAATGCAATTTTTAAAATTTATAATTTGATTTATAAACAATACAAATTGTGTCGGACCTCAGTACATGCGATAAGTACGAACCTTCCACATCGAAAACGGGATCCGAGCTAACATCCTCGAGTATAGCCACTACGTAGGACAGCACAATTTCGTCGATTAAATTTAAGTCTGCATTTGGAATGTGCGTTTTGACGAACTCGAAGAGTGAGTCCTTGATTTGGGACTCCTGGCCAGCAATGTTCTTGCTCGACATCATGGGGTGCTCTGCAAGACCAGAAACTAAAACAAAAGCGGTTCCAAGGTGTACACTGTACCCGATGTAAGGTGAGATTCAGGTCGTGGTAGTGCTTAATGGGGGTGGATTAAGTGCACATTAACTATGCTTTTGCGAGCGGAACCGGGGAAATATCCCCCGGTATGAATTAAAAGTTGTCGATTACCTGCGAACGTAGGTGTGGTTAGCGGTAAAACGGCGTTTTGGGCGAAAAGGCCCCAATTTTTTGACAATTCCGATCGTTATGCGGTAAATCACTTCTACGTATATTCCATTCAATCAATAAATACAACAAAAGCAAACAAAATATTTTGATTTGATCGAAGGAGCTGCAGATATTGAACTGCGAAAAAACTTCGACACGCGCTTCACAGATGACAGCACAGCGGCAATTGTTTCGGACTAAAAATAGTAAGCTGCAAATGATCTGCTACTATTTGTTTAGTTGCGCTATGGACTTATAGATGGCAGATCATATAGTTAAAATAAAAATTAATAAAAAGTGAGTACAAAATTGTTTTTATATCTGAAATTATCAACTGTCGTATCATGTATTATCTATTATATTTTCATTTAACTGTGTTCCAAGGTAATAGAAATATCTCTCTTCTTTTATGTTTTTATTGTCGATTGTTTCAGAACTGTTCGCAATAATATCAAGTAGTACGAACAGTAATAGAGTGCGAAAGATAAATTTATTTTCTGTTTTGTTAGAATACAACTAGTCCTGCAGATTATTGTGAAAACTGTTTTTAGCAGCAAAAACACAATAACGGGGAGCTCAAAAGCATCGAGTCAGATAAGTTCTAGCGAACCTCTTAGACTTACTTGCATCAGTTGAAGAAGAAACTGTTTACTATGGTAGTTCAGATGATCATGAGTCAATTTGTCTACTTATGTGAGAATTTTGAAAGGAAAATCTGTATCATTCAATAGGCTTTTGCAAAAATCCTGAAGGTACAAGTACAATGGATACAAAATGATAGCCTTTTTGTAGTCCCATCAGTGCGCTCAAGCGAAAGAACATCTTTAAAGCTCACTAATGTGACAAATAAATTCAGAGCCACCCAAAAAGGAGTATAAATTAGAAGCATTGTAGCCTCTACAAAGATGGAGAGGAAACAGTACAAACTATAAATGCTACAGAAATTCTTGGATATGTCCCCATCAGTTGAACCATTTTACTAAGTTCATTCAGATTTTTATGAGCCGATTTGTCTACTCATGTAAAAATCTTTAGATTTAAAGTCTATAGCTTCCAACGGACTTCCTGAAAAATCCTGAAGAGTTGGCTGCAGTGGGTGCAAAAGCCCGCATTTGCTACAGTGCCTTCAATACCTTCTCCACATTCCCAGCAACCAGTCTCTCAAGTTAAATTGGCTTATAGTGTGAAAAATATTCTAAGACGCACCCAAAAAGAAAGTAGGCTGAAAACATTATTTTCAAGAAGATATGGATAGGAAACGGTACAAGCCACACGTGTTAGCAAACCTCTTGGACTTAGCTCTATCATTTAAACTATTATCAAGGTAATTCAGATTTTGATGAGCCTATCTGGCTATTCATGTAAACTCTCCAGTGGATGCAAAATCACAGGTTTTTTGCACTACTCTCAAAATCTTCTCCACCTTGCCAGTGAGTAGTTGCTCAAGTGAAAGGACGTTTCAAAGCCCTCAAGTGTGAAAAATAAACTAATAACCACCTAAAAAATGTAGGTTGGAAGTATTGTTGCTTTTGAGAAGATTCGGAGAGGGAACGGTATAAGTCATACGTGCTAGCGAACCTCTTGGACTTGTCTTCATCAGTCAAACTATGTTACTAAGGTCATTCAGATTTGCATGGACCAATTTGTTTATTCATGTAAAAATAGCTTCCAACGGGCTTTCTTGAAAATTCTGAAGAGCTGACTCCAGTGAGAGCAAAAGCCCGCATTTGATACGATGCCTTCAAGACTTTCTCCACATTCTCAGTGACCAGTCTCTAGAGTTAAATTGCCTTTGCAAAGCTTATAGTGTGAAAAATAATCTAAGACGCACCCAAAAATAAGGTAGGTTGAAAACATTATTACGTTCAAGAAGATATTGATAGGAAACGCCACAAGCACACGTGTTGGCAAACGTCTTGGACTTACCTCCATCAGTTGAACTATTACCAAGGTCCTTCAGATATATCTGAGCCTATCTGTCTATTAATGTAAAATCTCCAGTGGATGCAAAATCACAGGTTCTTTGCACTACCCTCAAACTCTTCTCCACCTTGCTAATGAATAGTTGCTCAAGTTAAAGGACGTTTGAAAGCTCACTGGTGTGAAAAATGAACTAATAACTACTTAAAAATGTAGGTTGGAAGTATAGTTGCTTTTGAGAAGATACGGAGAGGGAAAGGTACAAGTCATACGTGCTAGCGTACCTCTCGGACTTGCCTCAATCAGTTGAACTATTTTACTAAGATCATTCCGGTTTTCATAAACCGATTTGTCTTCTCATGTAACTATCTTTAAATGTAAATCTATAGCTTCCAACGGGGTTCCTGAAAAATCCTAAAGAGTTTGCTTCAGTGGATATAAAAGCCTACATTTTTTTACACCCCCTTTAAGATCTTCTCCACCTTGCCAGTGATCAGTTTTTCGAGTGAAATTGCGTCCCAACGTTCATCATCATCATCATCATCAGCATCAATTTCAGCCTGTTTTACTCCATCTCTGGATATACGCCTCTCCAATATTTTTCCACTCATTTCTATTGCTCGTTTTTGCCATCCACTGCACTCCCGCCACTTTCTGGACATCATCTCTCCATCGTGTTTTTGGTCTTCCCGGGTTCCTCTTCGGTGTCCGTGGTCGCCACTCTGTCACCTTCCTGGCCCATCTTCCTTCTCCTGTTCTCATCAAATGTCCAGCCTATCTCCACTTCTGTCTTGCCACATATTCTGCCACGTCTATCACCCTTGTTTTTCTTCTAATCCATTCGTTCCTCTTTCTGTCTTGCAGCCTTACATTCAGCATCGGTCTTTCCATTTTCCTTTGTGCAATCCTTAATTTCTCCATTATTCCTTCATTTAAGCTCCACGTTTCTGCTGCATAAGTCATAGTTGGTAAAACACACTGGCTAAAAACTTGAGTTTTGAGGTGTTGTGAGAAGTTGTATTTAAAAACACTACTAAGTTTTCCAAATGCTGCCCGTCCCAACGTTCATGGTGTCAAAAATAATCTTAGAATCATCCAAAAGAAGGTAGGTTGCAAAAATCGTTACTTTTAAGAAGATATAGACAGGAAACGGTGCAAGTCATACGTGCTACCGAACCTCTTGGCCTCATCTCTATCAGTTGAACTATTTTACTAACGTTATTCAGATTTTCATGGGCCTGTTTGCCTACTCATCTAAAAACCTTCATTGGATGAGCAATCACAGTTTCATTGCAGTCCTTAAGATCTTTTTCATCTTGTCAATGACTACTTGCTCAAGTGAAAGGACGTTTTCAAAGCTCATTGGTGTGAAAAATAAACAAAAAGTCACCCAAAAAGAAGGTAGGCTTCCAAGCAGTTTCTTCGAAGATACTAAATGAACGACTCCAATACTCACTGGAATGAAAAGATAACATCTTTTTCAGTGCCCTCAAGATATTCTCCACCTTGCTAGTGACTACTTGTTCAAGTGAAAAGAAAGCTAACTGGTGTGAAAAATAAACAGTAACTCAAAAAGAAAATAGATCGGCAGCATTGTTGCTTTTAAGAAGATATGGGCAGGAAACGGTACAGTAAACTGCCATTGGTGGTAGAGAACCTATTGGACTTACCTGCATCACCTGAAGAAATGACTTTTACTAAGATAGTTTAAATTCCTATGAGTTGATTTGCCAAGGAGCTTCTTCGAAAATACCGAAAGACCGATTCCAGTACTCACTGCAATGAAATGACAGCTTTCTTCAGTGCTCTCAAGAAATTCTCCACCTTGCTAGTGATTACTTGTTCAAGTGAAAGGGCGTTTTCAAAGCTAACTGGTGTGAAAAATAACCAAAGAGTTGCCCAAAAAGAAGGTAGGTTGGAAGCATTGTTGCTTTTAAGAAGATATGGGCAGGGAACAGTACAGGAAACGACCATAGGTGATAGGGAACTTATTGGACTTACCTGCATCAGCTGAAGAAATATATTTTTTACTAAGATAGCTTTGATTCCCATGAGTCGATTTGTCTACTAATGAGTAAATCTTTTCAAGAAAATCTCTAGCTTCCAAGCAGTTTCATCGAAGATGCTAAATAACCGACTCCAATGCCCACTGGAATGAAATGATAGCTTCTTTTTCAGTGCCCTCAAGATATTCTCCACCTTGCTAGTGACTACTTGTTCGAGTGAAAAGACGTTCTCAAAGCTAACTGGTGTGAAAAATAAACCGTAACTCAAAAAAAGGTAGGTTGGCAGCATGGTTGCTTCTAAAAAGATGTGGGCATGAAATGGCCATAGGTGGTAACGAACCTATTGGACTTACATGTATCAGCTGAAGAAATTACTTTTTACTAAGATAGTTTCAAGTCTCATGTGTCGATTTGTCTACTTATGAGTGAATCTTTATAGGAAAATCTCTAGCTTTCAAGGAGCTTCTTCGAAAATACCGAAAGACCGATTCCAGTACTCACGGGAATGAAATGACAGCTCCCTTCAGTGCCCTGAAGAAATTCTCCACCTTCCTAGTGACTACTTGTTCAAGTGAAAGGACGTTTTCAAAGTTAACTGGTGGGAAAAATAACCAAAGAGTCAACCAAAAAGAAGGTAGGTCAGAAGCATTTTGCTTTTAAGAAGATATGGGCAGAAAATGGCCATAGGTGGTAGCGAACTTATTGGACTTACATGCATCAGCTGAAGAAATTACTTTTTACTAAGATAGTTTAAATTCTCGTGTATCGATTTGTCTACTTATGAGTGAATCTTTACAGGAAAATCTCTAGCTACCAAGGAGCTTCTTCGAAAATACAGAAAGACCGATTCCAGAACTCACTGGAATGAAATGACAGCTCCCTTGAGTGCCCTCAAGAAATTCTCCACCTTGCTAGTGACTACTTGTTCAAGTGAAAGGACGTTTACAAAGTTAACGGGTGTAAAAAATAACCAAAGAGTCACCCAAAAAAAGGTAGGTTGGAAGCATTGTTGCTTTTAAGAAGATATGGGCAGAAAATGGCCATAGGTGGTAGCGAACTTATTGGACTTACATGCATCAGCTGAAGAAATTACTTTTTACTAAGATAGTTTAAATTCTCGTGTGTCGATTTGTCTACTTATGAGTGAATCTTTACAGGAAAATCTCTAGCTACCAAGGAGCTTCTTCGAAAATTCCGAAAAACCGATTCCAGTACTCACTGGAATGAAATGGCAGTTTTCTTCAGTACCCTCAAGAAATTCTCCACCTTGCTAGTAACTATTTGTTCAAGTGAAAGGACGTTTTCAAAGCTAACTGGTGGAAAAAATAACCAAAGAGTCGCCCAAAAAGAAGGTAGGTTGGAAGCATTGTTGTTTTTAAGAAGATATAGGCAGGAAATGGTACAGGAAACGGCCATAGGTGGTAGCGAACCTATTGGACTTACCTCATCAGCTGAAGAAATTAATTTTTACTAAGATAGTGTAAATTCCCATGTGTCGATTTATCTACTTATGAGTGAATTTTTACAGGCTCTCTAGCTTCCAAGGAGCTCACTGGAATGAAACGACAGCTTTCTTCAGTGCCCTCAAGATATTCTCCACCTTACTAGTGACTACTTGCTTAAGTGGAAGGACGGTTCCAAAGCTCACTGTTGTGAAAAATAAACAGGAAGTCATTAAAAATAGTTATTTTGCAGCATAGTTGTTTTTGAGAAGATATGGATAGGAAATGCTACAAGTCATACGTGCTAGCGAACCTCTTGAACTTATCAGTTGAACTATTATATTAAGGTTATTCAGATTTTTATGAACCCATTTGTTTACTCATGTAAAAATGTTTAGATGCAATTCTAGAGCTTTTTAAAAAATTCTAAAAAGCTCCAATGGGTGCAAAACGACAGCTCCGATACAGTGCCTTCAAGGTGGAGTAGACCTTGTTCAGGTTCTCAAGCGAAAGGACATTTTCAAAGCTCACTGATGTGTAAAATGAACTAATAACCACCCAAATCGGAGGAGGTTAAGCTTTGTTGCGTTTAAAAAGATATGGAAAGGAAAGGGCTCAAATCATGCGTGTTAGCAAACCTTGCAAAGGTAACTCGTTACTAAGATCGTTCAGATTCTCATTAGCCGATTTTTCTACTTATGTGAGCATCTTCGATAAAAAGCGCTCGTTTAAAAACCCTGAAGAACCAGCCCACTAGGTGCAAAATTACATTGTTTTTACAGTCCCCTCAAGATCTTTACTGAGAGTGCCAGTGCCAGTGACTATTTCCTCAAGTAAAATGACGCTTTCAAACCGAACTGGTGTGAAGAATACGTTAAGAATCACCCAAAAAGATGATAAGTATTTAGCAAACCTCTTGGACTTACGAGTATTTTCATCAGTTGAAATTTTACTAAGATCTGTCAGATTTTTATGGATCGATTTGCGGATCGCCTAAAACTCTTTAAATCCAAAGCTTCCAAAGAGCTTTTCAAAAATTCTAAAAGTCTGCCTTCAGTGGGTGTAAGATGACAGGTTTTTTACAGTGCCCTCAGAATATTCTGCACATTGTTAATCACTAGTTGCTCATGTGAAAAGACGTTTCCGAGGCTCACTGATGTGAAAAATACATTGATAAGCACCCAGAAAGGAGGTAGGTTGAAAGCATTGCTGCTTTTAATAAGATGGGCACAGGAAACGGTACGAGCCATACGTTCTACCGAACCTCTTGGATTTATCTCCATCAGTTGAACTGTTTTGCTAAGGTTATTCAGATATTTGTAAGCCCATTTGTCTACTAATGTAAAAATGTTAGTGGATGGAAAATCGCAGCTTTTTTGCGGTACATATTCAAGGTCTTTTCGGCCTTGCTCAAGTGAAAGGACGTCTTCAAAGCTCACTGATGAGAAAAATAAAGAATCATTGTTGCTTTTAAAACAGAAAATAACATCATCTAATAGCATCTATCAATGTTTCCTGTGCAATTTTAATGCCATCTAATAGCAACGGCACAAACTTTACAGCTACGTGCCGACAAGTCGACTTCTATATTTACTTACAGTTCAGTTTTAAAAATACAAAATAAAGGGATAAAAGGCGGATAATTATTTTTCTGTTCAACTTTTGATGTAATCTGTATTAGAAACCTCAGCCTTGCCCTGATTTGAGCTCTAGATAAAAATATTCTAATTTTGATTTGGTGGATCAGCGGTGTAATTGTAAATTGGTAAACTTCTACCACTTTAGTTTTTGCCATTTTATAAGAAAATTAAGCGAAGTTCCAAATATTCCAGAAATGCAACGACAAAACACGAGTGTGCGCCATACGAAGACTTTTTTGGAAACTAGACACATGCACCTTTGATAAGAGCTCACCACAGTTGCCCATCAAGCACACGAAATGTTAAGGATGACGTTGTGATTAAGGTGTTTGCTTTTAGAAATTTACAAATTTAAAATGAGTGCCAGCTGTTCGGATAAAAAAACTTCAGCGGAAAATTCACTGGAAAGTTCTATCGAGGAGTGAGTATTTTCACAATCTAGTTGGCCGACCCACAAATCATATTTCTTACTTTAATTGTTATATGGTGTGCGATTAACAAAATATTTTCTCGAAAACAACGATGCTTATTCGATTTGCTTTAACGAAATTATTTAATATTTTCCAGTGAAGATGCAACAGTAAGTGAAAAGTCGCGAGCTTGCGATGCGAATATCCAAATTTTGGTAATTGAGCCGTCCGGAGACGAAGTACCTGTAGAATTAGATAATGATTCCTCAAATCAACACCTAAATTCGTAAGTAACATACATTACTTAAGATGAATGTGTATGTTAATGAGATGGTTAGAGGGCTATAAATATATACAAATACTACATAAATATTTAAACTACTTGATTGTGTTACCGAAACGTGTTTTGCAGAAATGACTTAATATTACCCAGAACGTGGCAATCATACATTAGATGTACGAAAGTAGCTACACTGGTCATGGTATGGCTTACATGCAAGCTGTATTTTGATGGCAAAAAAACGAAGCTGTGGAACAGGATCACCAACTGAGTATACCCAAAGGCGGAAGTAAAGGTAACCATCATGTTCAATAACATTTGAATGCATTTTAGTGTATATTTGAGTTTACAAACGCTGGGTATTCATTAACAAACATTTGAAATGTTTCCTAGTATTTTAATGCCAAAACTCCAGCAAGGTTATCGACGATGGCGACTTTAATGCGCCAGTGACTATTTTATTTTTACAAGAAGAGTTCAATGATATGCATGTTTACTGAATCTTAAAAGTGATGGATCTTTTTTATCTTACGTTTTTCAATTTACTAGTAAGTGTTGCAACCATTTTCTTTATTTTTAGTTTAATTACATCCATTAATCTTTTTAATATCACCCTCAAGGTTTTATATTTTCTTGTCAATTATTTAGACAAAAATTTTATTTAAAGTATAAAGCCTTTAGAGCGGAATAAATACTTTATTACTGAGCATCACCTTTTTACCTACAACTTTTATATAGGCAAATTAAATGTAACTCTTATAGCTTTAAAAATATTTTCCCTCCCCTACCGATGACGAACCCTGTATATAAATTCTTGAAGATTTTTTGCAGCAATTTTTGAATTATTTAGCACCCGTCAGTTTTTAAATGTAATTTTATTGGATTTCAGGAAATATTAGGCAACTGTCGTAATTTTAGAAATACCTTCCACCCCCTATCTATGAAGAACCCATGGATATAAAATGTATGTGATTGTTGCAGCATATTTTTAAGTCATTTACTACCCGATAGTTTTTGTAATGTCATTTTGTTGGATTTTAGCATATTTTCAGACCCTAGCTCCTATATCATTGTCGAACTCTGCATATAACATTTTGAGGGCGGTTGTAGCAATTTTTTTGAGACATTCAGCAACCCATAGTTTTGTAATGTCATTTTATTGAGTTTTAGCAAATTTTATGTCATAGTTTTACATTTACTTTCGACGCCCCTACCGATGACAAACCCTATAATTATGTAACATTTTGAGAATCGTTGCAGCAATTTTTTGAGTTATTAAGCAATGGACAGCTTTATAATGTCATTTTACTGGGTTTTAGTTGCAGAAGTATCTTCCGCTCCCATACTTTTGATGGACCCTGTATTTAAAATTTTTACGATAGTTGTAGCAAACTGTTTTTAGTTGCATAGCAATCAACGCTTTTATATAGTAATTTGATTGCGTTTTAGCAAATTGTATGCAACTCTATCGTTGCTGTACTCGATATATAAAGCTTTGTCGATGGTTATAATAATTTTTTTTAAATTATTTAGCACCCGACAGTTTTGTAATGTAATTTTATTGAGTTTTAGCAAATTTTATGTCATAGTTTTAGAAATACTTTCGACGCCTTTATTGATTACAAACCCTATATTTAACATTTTGGGAATCGTTGACAGTTTTTTGAGTTAGTAAGAAATTGACATCTTTATAATGTCATTTTATTCGGTTTAGAAAATTTTATGTAACTGTCATAGTTGCAGAAGTATCTTCCGCTCCCCTACTGTTGCTGGACCCTGTATATAAAATTTTGACAATGGTTGTAGCAACTGTTTTTAGTGGCTTAGCAATCAACAGTTCTATAAAGTAATTTGATTGGGTTTTAGCAAATTGTATGTAACTCGATGGTTGCTGTACTTCATATATAAAGCTTTGTCGATGGTTGTAATAATTTTTAAAAAATTATTTAGCACCCGACACTTTTGTAATGTAATTTTATTGAGTTTTAGAAAATTGTATGTCATAGTTTTAGAAATACTTTTACGCCCCTATTCATGACAAACCCCATATTGTAAAATTTTGGGAATCGTTGACAATTTTTTGAGTTATTAAGCAATCGACAGCTTTATAATGTCATTTTACTGGGTTTTAGAAAATTTTATGTAACTATCATAGTTGCAGAAATATCTTCCGCTTCCCTATTGTTGCTGGACCCTGTATATAAAATTTGGATGATGGTTGTAGCAACTGTTTTTAGTTGCTTATCAATCAAAAGTTTTATAATGTAATTTGATTGGGTTTTAGCAAATTGTATGTAACTCGATGGTTGCTGTACTTCATATATAAAGCTTTGTCGATGGTTGTAATAATTTAAAAAAAATTATTTAGCACCCGACACTTTTGTAATGTAATTTTATTGAGTTTTAGAAAATTGTATGTCATAGTTTTAGAAATACTTTTACGCCCCTATTCATGACAAACCCCATATTGTAAAATTTTGGGAATCGTTGACAATATTTTGAGTTATTAAGCAATCGACAGCTTTATAATGTCATTTTACTGGGTTTTAGAAAATTTTATGTAACTATCATAGTTGCAGAAGTATCTTCCGCTTCCCTATTGTTGCTGGACCCTGTATATAAAATTTGGATGATGGTTGTAGCAACTGTTTTTAGTTGCTTATCAATCAAAAGTTTTATAATGTAATTTGATTGGGTTTTAGCAAATTGTATGTAACTTGATGGTTGCTGTACTTCATATATAAAGCTTTGTCGATGGTTGTAATAATTTAAAAACATTATTTAGCACCCGACACTTTTGTAATGTAATTTTATTGAGTTTTAGAAAATTGTATGTCATAGTTTTAGAAATACTTTTACGCCCCTATTCATGACAAACCCCATATTGTAAAATTTTGGGAATCGTTGACAATTTTTTGAGTTATTAAGCAATCGACAGCTTTATAATGTCATTTTACTGGGTTTTAGAAAATTTTATGTAACTATCATAGTTGCAGAAATATCTTCCGCTTCCCTATTGTTGCTGGACCCTGTATATAAAATTTGGATGATGGTTGTAGCAACTGTTTTTAGTTGCTTATCAATCAAAAGTTTTATAATGTAATTTGATTGGATTTTAGCAAATTGTATGTAACTCGATGGTTGCTGTACTTCATATATAAAGCTTTGTCGATGGTTGTAATAATTTAAAAAAAATTATTTAGCACCCGACACTTTTGTAATGTAATTTTATTGAGTTTTAGAAAATTGTATGTCATAGTTTTAGAAATACTTTTACGCCCCTATTCATGACAAACCCCATATTGTAAAATTTTGGGAATCGTTGACAATATTTTGAGTTATTAAGCAATCGACAGCTTTATAATGTCATTTTACTGGGTTTTAGAAAATTTTATGTAACTATCATAGTTGCAGAAGTATCTTCCGCTTCCCTATTGTTGCTGGACCCTGTATATAAAATTTGGATGATGGTTGTAGCAACTGTTTTTAGTTGCTTATCAATCAAAAGTTTTATAATGTAATTTGATTGGGTTTTAGCAAATTGTATGTAACTATATCGTTGCTGTACTTGATACGTAAACTTTGTCGTTGGTTGTAATAATTAAAAAAAAAAATTAGCACACGACAGTTTTGTAATGTAATTTTATTGAGTTTTAGCAAATTTTATGTCATTGTTTTAGAAATACTTTCGACGCCTCTATTGATTACAAACCCTATATGTAACATTTTGGGAATCGTTGACAGTTTTTTGAGTTAGTAAGAAATTGACATCTTTATAATGCCATTTTATTCGGTTTAGAAAATTTTATGTAACTGCCATAGTTGCAGAAGTATCTTCCGCTCCCCTATTGTTGCTGGACCCTGTATATAAAATTTTGACGATGGTTGTAGCAACTGTTTTCAGTTGATTTTTGAGGCTTTCACGGCCATTGTCATTAAGTAACAAACGACTTCCGGGATTGGACCGTGTCATGATTGAGATCGAAGAACTCAACGTTTCGCCCACTTTCGTAAGGGGCTTCATCAGGAGGATGCTTAGCAATCAACAGTTTTATAAAGTAATTTGATTGGGTTTTAGCAAATTGTATGTAACTCGATCATTGCTTTACTTGATA
>CALNHX010008958.1:0-54880 GCA_940337035.1 Agriotes lineatus | reverse complement strand
AGAGTAAAAGTGCGTTTCTTTGTGAAACAATTATAAAGAGACGAAATCCAGCGTAAATCCAGAATAAATAATGAAAATAGAGGTTCATACCTTACTTAGAATAAATAGATAAATAATGGTACAAGTTCAGTTACATAATATTATTTATCTACTCCAGTGGTATAAGTAACGCATTACGTCACTCATTTGACACCATTTCCGTTAGATAATGAAGTTCATTACACCACTCAGTTATTTAATGGCTTCATTACCTAACTGGAATAGTGTCAAATGCATGACATAATGACATTTAGCTTCTAAAATATTTTGTTAAATGACAGATCTGACATTTCTCTTAATGCACTTTTCTCAATTTTAGGCAATTGTAGATAAAATTTTGTACAATACCTGTGTGATAATGGATCATTAATATACTTGTGTACTTACATAACTCGTTCTTCGCACTCGTTTGTAACTAACACACACGTATATTAATGATGCTCTTATCCCACTTGTATGGTAAATAACTACTAAATTTAACTAATAAATAAAATTTACAAGATGAATATGGCATTAAAACTATAGTTACTTTTCTTTGAAAAGTGACAATAAGTCACTTTATTTTATATTCATCATTGTAACGGCAAGTCGAACAGTAAAAAAATAAAGGCATGTAAAAATATTTCGATAAATGATGACACTATATAAAAACTAATACTTATATGTTAATTATAATCGTTGAAATTTATAATAATGTAAAAATTTTACGTAAAATTGCAACCACGTTTTTTTAACTAAGTTATAAGCTAGAATGAAATATTTTAAAAAAATTATTGGTGATATTTTTCCATAGAAGAAAATAAACATGTTATAAATGTATAAAGAAATTATAAGTTGTTCAATAAAGGGTTTCTTCATGTTTAACACAGCCTTCTTCTTCCTTTGTGGCCTGTTTAGTTCTTCTTTACTAGTAAACTGGGCAGGTAGCTAGCCTTGCCCGTCGAAAGAAGAAGAGTTCCCTTGTTAGAGGTTAACGACTACCATTGGTGTCACCGAGGTAGCTGGGGAGCGTACGATTTCTAAAATCCTTCTGCAAGCCCCGGGAATTGAACCCGGGGCGGAGAAACACTTTTTTGTACCAATTTTTCATCATTCTTCTCACTTTAATTCTAAGCAAAGCAGGAGTAACCTTTATCTCATGAATATAAACTGTATGATAGGCGTTTGCTTGCTTTCACGGACATTTGGGCCAGATCGAAGCTGCTCAGATTTCTTAAAGTTTTTATAGACTGCAACCGGCGGGGGGGGGGATAAAGGTAGGTCTAAAAACAGACTATTTAGGTTTGTATTGGAGCCACCTCAGCTCGCTCGAGCAATCTGCCCCCGCTGGCTGTCATAGCGCGCGTGTCGAGTTACTGATATACATTCTTACAGAACGTAGGGTGACTGATGAAGAAGCGTCGCATGTATGCTTCATTAATTAAAGGCCGCATGTAATTCCAACAGAAGATACCTTGGGGTTTCGCAAAATAATTACGATTACAGTTACTGTGCCAAGTATTTAAACCTCGGGATCTTGGAATCTGTCTTTATCTGTGAGGGGGTGGAAAATACATTTTACGTTGAGTTTTATAATTAGTAAGCTGGTATTTGGTCACACAAAATGAAAAATATTAAAGAGCGAAATATCCATCTAAACACCATATATAAGTAGGTATTATATCAGAACGTCGCCGATTATATTAAATCACTATTTGCTAATACGTATATTATGTATGTGTATGTTAGATCTATTTTTTAATGTGTTAATATAGAAATGAACCCAATATGGGTATTATGTAGTGCATCAGAAATTGTAGAAGCAAACTTTGAAACTTCTGGAAAAATGATTGTGATATCTTGATATTCTGCAGGTTTATTTTAAAGTTTTTGAGCGAACATGTTATTTTTCTGTGCTCTAATAAGTCAGCCTTTCAGAAAACTTAAATTAGAAATTACATTAAGTTCATTTTACGATTTATATAAGGTGTCAGATAAATTAGAGGGCGTTTTTTTCCAATAGCAGTGTAATTTCGATCGATAAACTTACGCTTTCTTTTTTGTTTCAGAGTGCGTTCTGGCGCCATTCGTCAGCGGTTCGACGTCGCAGAAAATCCCTTTTGTTTTCCTACCACTGAAAGGACAGATCATTCATCCTAGCAAAGAAATTAGTTTCACGGGTAAGCAACAATAGCTCGCTTAATGTTCCCTCCTAATGATTTTCCATCCTGCACGTGTTCGAACACAAATTGAACAATACTCGAATGGTTTCCTTTAGTACCGGTACGTGTAGCGTCGGACGTTGCCTTCAGATCCCCAATAATTAATTCAAAAATAATTACGCATATGGTGTGTTATAACTGTAATGGTTTTCATTAAGGAAAAGTGAACTCACACACCGTGAGCGACTCCAAGTTATTCGAGATTACAACTATAAATTTATACCTTGCATTTGATACCGGCATAGAGAACGATTGTTAGAACTTATTAGAACAACCTTGTATAATTATAGCGATTTAGTTTTTATATAAGCCCATAAGCCGTAATAAAGGGAACTTTAGAATTGTCTTTGATGTAAATCTCCTACAGGGACACGGTTTTTATAGTTTATTTTCTGTCACTATTTGTTTATTCGCATTTTATCAACACATTTCGAAAATATAATCACTTAAAAAGACTCTTGCATATTCATATTAAGAGCAATAGTACCTTAGTTTTTCCATTAATTATTGTGAATCGCACAAATACAGAAATGAATGTTACATTTTTTTTATTCTCTCTAATGTCGATCGACTATAAAATTGTGTTTTCCAAGTTTTCCGTTTGCTTTACGTACGCTTTTTCGAGTTTGAGTCTTTATGCGCTGACCCCAAAATACTGCTGAAGTAGGAGGAGAGGATATCCAGTTGCGTAACTTTGCTGAGGACGAGTTTGTCGCAGAGTAGTCGATAATTTAGTGGTTTGATTAAAAACAGTGGAGTACAAAACAGAAAACACATTAACCAGCTAACCCTGCAATATTTTACACTAAAAGTACGTTTACTGCCATTGGCAACTGGGTAATAAATTGCTACAGTTTCTAAACTAGGCAGACATTTTCCTAAGATAAATTTGGAAAAATATTAACATTATGTATTTGCGGTAATAACCAAAAAAGTCATGTTAATTATACACATTCCCCAAAAATCTTACAATGAAAGTAATAAATACCAAGCCAGCTTCTAAATTATTTTAACTAATATTTTGTGGAAATAATTTGAGAAATGTAGGTAGATATTTCTGTTGATAATGTTACTAAATTCATTTACAATAGCATTGCTCTATAATTTCAAATCTGTCACATACATAATTTCGTTGAAAGTGCTCTTGATGCCTGCATAATTACAATAAGATAGAGTGACAGACGCATTAAAACATTACTCGTATGTAATTCAATCGTACATATTTTGCTTGTGACACCTTTGTTAACAACGCTGTATGTGCATTTGTATGGATAACTTTGCAGGAATTAACAAAATCCAATTAAACTTAGTTAAAACGTGGTAAATTATTTTAAAGCCTGAACATCGCAGACTCAGAAATTAAAGGTTCAGGTGCTATAGTGGTCATTACAGCGTTAATCAGTAAAAACTATAACAATAAGACGAATAAATTTCACATTTCATAATTCCCACTGAGCATAACTTCCGGTCAAGAATTACATCACATATTTAACGAGGTGCACGAGCTCTTGGCGCAATTGTGATGTTTTAGTCGGCTAATTTGCATAATCATTAAAATGGTGCTTTATTTATCAACTTTTGTTTACCTTAATTTAGCATTATCTGGCTTCTAGCCGACTAACCAGGAAAAAAACGTTAATAAACGTTTTTTTCCTCTAAACTAAAGATTCTATAATTGCTAGAAAAATTAAACGACTTGAAAGAAGAATTGAAATAAACTACGCAAAAAAATAGAAAAAAAATATGAACATTGGCAACTATGATGATACAAGTTGCAATATCTTGCAAAATTCTGATTTGTATCCTAAATAGCCAATATTCAGTTTCAACTTGTTACAGTGTTGAAATCATTTAGATGCAGTCAAGAATTGTTGTAATAACCTGGCTTTCTACGTTTTAATTCTTTAATTTTGAGCTATGAATGATTACCAATGTTAATAAACTTTTTACTCTCGGATAGCCACAGATGCCAGGGTTCAGTCTGGTTAACTCAAATATACAATCAAGTACACATCAAACAAAGCGATTTATTTTGTATACCTATTTACATTTTAAAATAATAACTAAAATAGTCCATGTATTTTCAAATAAAAGATTTGAATTTCAATGTATCACGGGCAGGCTGACGCCTACTGGGTTAGGCAAGCCACGATACTTCTTCTCGTACTTTGTCGGCGGCAGGACGAAGGGATTCGTAGTTAGAAGAGCGTCCTCTACTCGGCTAAACTGGAAACAGAATCTAGGTTAAGTTTGTTTACTTTTATCGGGGGCATGAAATAAAGTTATGTTTGCTTTTATTTCGGGGGTGTTGAGATTGGACTTGATATAAGGCGTAATCCCATTACGTCGAAGCTATTCTACAGTGCCCACAAAACCTCGTGTGCTGCAAAAACCTGGTGTGACAAGTGAAAATACGGTAGAATTACATATCGTGTGTCAGCTAATATGAATTGCGGCACTGCAGAAAGCACGGGAAATCTTCCGGACGAGATTCCTCTAGGTAAGTGAAGCTTTGAATCTTTACGGTTACGTTAATTACGTGAGTTTCGTGCGGGTGCTTAACCTCGCAATTCTTGTTCAAGCTTATGCACGGACCTGGAGGGCCACGTTTTTTAAAATGCTTTCTAAATGAATTACGTGAATGTTGTCGAGAAGCGGTTTCGAGGAGGTCTAAGACTCTTATCAGGCGTATATGTACAACGAACCACGTACGAGTTTTAGACCACACCGGTTTCGAGGAGTAAACGTATATAAATTCCAGACAGGCATATATAAACAATGATCCACGTCTGAATTTTAGATAAGATAACTCCTGAATAGGCTCGACGGAGATCAATAGGCACTGAAAATCAATGGGCCACTTTGATCTTTCGGGGATTTCTGGGAAAGATTGGTTCTAGGACTGAAAGTCAAAAATGTTCTTCGGGCGGGACCAGGATTTGGGACCTCAGGGGGGCCCCAGGCAGGAAGCTGGTTCGGCTCGCTGGATGCAAGTCAAGTCCCCTTCACAACGTACGATACCTCTTATTTATACATTACCATACGCCGTGATTTGTGCAGGATTTTAGGCAGGGATGCGCTGGAAGACGACGGCGCCGGCGGCTCGTAATTTCTGCGCACCTCGATTGTTTCTTCGTGCCTCGGCGATGTTTTCGGACAATTTGTGACGAAGTTTTGGCGGCGGTCAAATTCGAACGTATTCCAATACGTAAAAATACGATTTCGGCCGGCGCTAACGTCACATTGTTACGTATAAATACAGATGCAGTTGAGAAAATGTTTCGAGTGTGACCTACAGTTCCTAAGTGCGTATTTGGTTGCATACTCATTTCTCGTTTTTGAAAATCATTGAATGTTTAAAGGATTATAGTAAAATTTTTAAAATAGATTGTGAGTACGATTTTCGGCGGCCATTTTATGAGACTGATTTCGTGTGATTATTTCTTACTGGAGCTGCATGTGATTTGGAATTTTCACTTTATGTGGATAAAGTAATTCCAAAATTATTGGTAAATTCTGTTGATCAGCCTTAGGAAATGCTGTGTGAAATTGCTAGAATCAAGCCAGTTATACTGGAATAATAATATATTTCTGCAATATTACTCACCTGAGGCCAACCACCAGGTCCGGTATGTTTTTGTAGTTCCGTGTGATCAGTGAATTCGAATATCGTGCAATTTTAGGTCTCCTCGTATTCCTCGCATTCCGTTTGCGTCTTATTCGTACCCAATTCTGCCTGTGCTCGCCCTGTGGCGTTGATGTCGCTTGCCAAAGCACCTGGAGGACCAACCCCCACGCAGTTCTGAGTACCCTCAACTCATGTGGTAGCCCTCGAAACTTCAACCACAAGGTTTCTCCCCAGTGCAATAGTTGGAGAAAAGCCTCTCGCACATCAGGTTGCACATTCGTTGGGCAGCATCTCGAGTATAGTGCCCTGTAGAGCTGCTCTAACGACGCCGCTGTGCCCTGCTATGCACCACCAGGTATCTGCTAGCGTTTTAGTCATGTCATCGCTCAAACTAAAAATACCGTTCGTGCTGGTCTTATGAAAGCTTATGCGTTGTGCCTACCCTTTATGCTGGTAATATTCCTAACCGATTGTGCCGAGAAATTAAGAAATGCTGTGCAACTGCGATGTGCAATCATGTATGCGAAATTAACAATTCGAAATGTATTTCTATTATTTTTGGGATATAAGGGGTGGTAAGTAAGGTAGCCACTACCATCGAAAAGTCAACCTAACCTGAACGCGGTGCACCCTACTTTTACTAACAAGACTCTGACGACCACAAATTGGCGGTATGCAAAATATATTAAGGTGGAAATGCGATCACATTAAATTACACTAATATAATGTACAAAAACATACTGAAGGAAAAGAGAAACCACCGCATCGACATCCCTTTTCCAGGAAACACAACATTGAATAAAGTATTGAATGGATGTCTTCCCTTGTCAATGTGGAGTTAGAAAAGACTTTTATTCGGACAATATGAGAAGGCGGACATAAAGGACTAAAGAAGAAACGCAAATATAAAAACAATACATCAATATAATGTACGATCACTACTGAAGTGTGGTAAACTAGAAAATGTCAAAATAGAGACGGAAATAGGAAATGTAGATAAGTGATATGGCCCAATGGAGGAGATTCTTGAAGTGGATCATTTAGAATAATAACACATGCAAAAGTTAGATCTCAAGGAAATGCCGAAGTGAGAAGGAGAAAGAGCAATAGGCAATGTAATAAGTGAATGATTATGGTGACAATTAAAATAAGACCTGGGAACACAGCAACAATACAAGTATTCATGCCCACATTAGACCATACAAAAGAAGAAATGGGTGTAGTATATGAAGAAATAAATAAAATAATAAAACAAGTACGATCAGACGAAAATTGAGTGCTTGTGAGAAGGCATCGAAAAAACATTACCGGTAGTTATGGACTGGGTAGCAGAAACGAAAGAGAAGGTAACCTGATCGAATTATCTGCACAACGTAAACTAATTATTGCAAACAGTTTCTTTCAACACCAAGCCAGAAGGGTACACATGCATGATGTCAAAGGATACTGAAGCGATTACAACATGGTAATGAAATGCTGATTTAAGTTAAAAGTTGATGAAAAAAATCCCGCCCAATGGGAATTATCACAAATAGGAAATGAAGGAACTAACAGTCGTTTACAAGAAAAAATATAAAAACCAATAGCGAGAAGACCGGTAACTACTCGCACACAAGAACGATAGCAAATTTTAAAGGACAGCGTAAATGACATGATTAAAGACCGGTTCTACAATGCAAGTATATACCTAGAATAAGCTATACTTAAAACAACATTCGAAAATTGCGTTCTACAATCACTGAATAACGTTATTCTCCTTACCAACTGCGGAATATCTCATCTCTCTGAAATCAGGTGGATATACTCGGACTAAGGTTATCCTTGCTTGCTATTGATTAACCGCTTCTCACATTGGTTACTTGTCAACATTCTTTGTAAAGTTCTGTCCGCTTCCTAAATTTTTATCGGAGTGGTGTATGCACTCCTCGTTTTTCAATAGCTTTCTAATTTTATAAAGAATAAAGTATTTGTGTTGAATTCTTATTTCTATTCTGCTAACAGTACAGAGCAGTCGTTTTATGTTGATTGTTTTCTTATGAGAAGTTTGCTTAAACGAAATGAATCCACTGAATTTAAATGTCTTTGTAGATAAAGATTTTTGGTTGTCATTAAAACATGCAATTACTAAGTGGCTACGATCCCAAAAACCAATGGGTAATGATCGTGATGTAGTAAACGATAATTAGTCCAGTGCATTTAGGGTGTGACCTCGGAAAAAATCCTAGAGAGCTGAAATTTGGTTTACACCTACCTTTCGTCGTTTCAAATGAGGGTTGAGAAGTCCCTAACGATCCGTTGTACGCATAACTTTTCACAGTGCCCAGAAGGTCGATTTTTCGGTTTTTCAACTATATCTTCGTTCCTATCGACTTTACGACTACGAAGGTGCAATAACAAAAGAAAGGTAATAAAATTCTCTACAAAAAAGGTTACCTATAGTTTTACCATACGAGTAACAGATTTCACGGAAATTTGGTTGGAAGGTTATGAGTTTAGGAAATATATCCCTCTTCAATATTGTTGATGGGAGCAAAGGCATACATAGAATCGATTTCTGGATTGTCAATGTCCGTGACAATGACCACAAATTGGTGTGCAGACGAGTCCCAAATTTCGACAGCCACATAATGGTTCTCAGCCTTTCGTGCAATTACAAATAATCATTTTTAGAAGACAGTCCGGAGCAAGAGGTGTTGATGATTTTTTACGTGCAATAAGTTGTCCTTCAATATCCATCCCCAATCTTCTGGATTCAATTTATCACCCAACCAAGTCTGTACTTGATAGTAGACTTGGTAGAGATGCTCTTCAGCTGCTTTGGCTGTAGGTGGTAATAGGCTTAACCTTGAAAGTTTGTCTTTACCTATGGATTTAGCGAAGCACAAATAACGATAGTTGTTTATGGAATTTTCTTTAACTGGAGCGCCATGTATGCCCAAAAATATAGTAATCCATTATGAGCAATTGATTTGTGGGAAGAATCACTGTTATTGAAAACTTAAGCTGAATTCTGTAAGTCCTGTCTTTTTTGCAATAATTTCAGAGCTCCTGTTTTTCCCTTATGGAAAAGAGCAAATGTTGTATCACAACCAGAAAGCGCATGTAATAATAAAATATGGTCCTTGCTCTTTTCATGTTGATAGAAACTTCGGGAAGAGAACGTTTTTTGCTGGACTGCTCCTTTGCCCATTTTGAGAAAAAAAAAATCTTTCTCAACAGGTGTTCGAGCCGTTAAAATAACCAAAAGAACAATATCTTCTCCAACAACAACGGTTATATGTAAATTAATGTTTCAGTGCTGTTTCAATAATGAGAACGTCAGCATTACCATCAGCCTGTTCGACGAGGAAATTTGTTGCTTTGAATTTCTCTGATAGCATCGAAAGCAATTTGCATTTGTTGCTGCTGTTAGAAGGAAACGTTTCCTGGCTGACGGTTACATTCATTGTCTCGTCAAAAATACGTCTGCAGATGACGGTTTTGAAGATCGGTGAAGTTGTTCCATAGCTTTCACATTGTATTTGCTGTTGTTATACCCATCAAAAACAATCACCGCCTTTTCACCAAAATTTGTATGGACATAGTTAAAAAGTTGCCAGTGAATTTTTTAAAAGCTTTATTTTCCATCGAAGTTTCTAATCCCTCCATGTCCTGAATATACAAATGGGCCGATTTTGCATAAAGAAACTGTCCTGCTGCGTGAAAATATGGTAGCATTTTTTTACAGTAGTTAAATGCATCTTCCAATTTCCCATTTTTTCTGCTCTTACAAATTTCTTTGCAACAGTAATCATTACGAAATATTGTCTCCACAATTTCGCAGTAGGGCTTTCATTTTTTCGCCAAATTTTTCAACTCACCAACATTATTTGACTGTGCAACGTCTTCAAAAGATAGCGATGCTTCGTCTTCAGGAACAGAACAATGATATTTGCTAACCTTATGATTTTCCTACCGAATTTCCGTGAAAACTGTTGCTTGTATGTAAAAACTATTGATAATCTTTTTTGTAGAGAATTTAATTACCTTTCTTTCGTTATTGCATATTCGTAGTCGTAGAGTTAATAGGAACGAAGATATAGTTGAAAAACCGAAAAATTTACCTTCTGAGCACTGTAAAAAGTTATGCGTACAACGGATCGTTGGGGACTTCTCAACCCTTATTTGGCACGACGAGAGGTATATGTAAACCAAATTTCAGCTCTCTAGGATTTTTTCCGAGGTTACATCTATTTTTCGGATAAATGCACTGGACTAAATGATAAAGCAATTGATGACGTTGGCGACATAGACATTTTTTCTTTTACTTTTATGAAAATGCCTCGACATACAACTTCTCCAATGTTGAAATGTTCGTTAGATCGAGACATTTTCGTAAACATAAAAGAAAAACTATCTATGCCATCATCGTCATTAATTGATATATCATTGTTGTGTATCAGATCACAATCTCTGTCCGCTGTTTTTGTGATCATGATTGCTTGATAACGCACGTCTTAATGACAACCCAAAACTTTGATAGGAATTTCAAGGTAAACGGTTGCTTATAGGCTTATGAACTAAGAGTACCTTATTTTTACGATTTTTAATTTCATTTCAGATATTAACCTAAAATTTAAGACAATGTTATAGATGACAAAGCTAGAGCTATAAAAAAATATTAAAGATAGTTAAAGTGCCTCATACAGTCAAGTCTAGTTTACGAAAATGTTTCTATTAATGCAATACATAGTAGTAAGCATGTGTACAAAAGCTAAAATCGATGTCTTTACATTAGTTGAAATTGACATAAAACTAAAAAATATCAAATTGAATTTCAAGGCCCGATAACTTCGTACTTAAGGGACTTTGCACAAAAGTATATTAGGTTTAATCAGTTTATTATAGCCTCAGGAAACTATGATCAATCGGTTTCCCATTCCTTTTAAGACAATCTGTATGAATGAAGCCCCCCCCCCCCATGTAAATTTCATCAATTTTCCCGTCAGGGGCGTCGTCATTCAAATGTTTTTTTTTAAATTATGTACTGCGATTAGGGTGGAGAGATGTTAATTTATACAAACCCTGAAATTCTTCGTGATTAAAAAAAGGTTTTCGTCAATGGAAAATACAGGATGTATATAGAAAACAAAAAGCAAGAACATAAAAACAATGTTTTTATTCCTTTCTATTAATTATACAGGCTGTAACTGAAATACTTGCACATATTTTCGTGACGGATTCTGCTTCATAAATTGATCTAGAAGTTTATATAAGCATACGTTCAATTCTCAATCCTTACGGAGATATTAGAGGGGGAGTTAAATAGTATATTATATCATGAGGGACTAAAGTGCATCATTAACTCAAGGGATTTAGGCACTTTAGTCCCGTGTGAAATACGCTATTTTTTGCACTTTTTGGAAAATTATAATCAAGCATTTAAAAAATTTGGAGTCTGTCAATTTGGAAACTGACAATTACAATTTTACAATTTTACAGCAGGCCCTGGATAGCCCGAATCAGTTGGCAGTACTGAAGTGTATTTTCAATCTGTCAAATTCGAGATTTGCAGGTTAAGTTTTGCGTCAGTGTGTGTCAAATGATAAACAAAACCTAACCTACTAACCTCGTGTGTACATACATTTACCATAGTTACGGTAACATTTTTACTTTAGCCCCTAGGGGCTAAAGTAATTACTTCTGTCTCTAGGGATTAAATGAGCTACCTTAGTCCCTGAAATAAGTGACTAAAGTGCCAACTTTAGTCCTGCAAGTGCAAAAATTAGATTTTTATAATATAATATTCAAATGCAAATTAGCAAATCTCTTCTACTAATAGAAGGGTTATTTATGAAATGGTTTTCAATTTTTACGTATTAAAATTAGCAACCCGTTTTTATTAGAACTTTTTAACGGACAAGAATTTGGTTAAGAAAATGTATTGGAAAGCCAGTTTTACTTAAAAACTTTTTAGTTCTTTCTAATTTTTTTTTAAACCAACTTTTTGTACAAAAATAAACTACGTTATGGGTGCTAATTTCAACGTCTTTAAGTAATAAAAAAAAATTAAAAAATTATAAGTATATCTTCTAACGTATATCACAAAAGTTTTCGGAAAAAAGTAATGGTTAAAAATTTTGTATAATTTTTATTTATTTTGCATGTCAACAACATAACCTTAAAACTGTGTTTATTACAAAACTGACATGTTATATTAAACGTCAATCAATTTGATACAATTTGTTTCTAACGACAACTGTATGGGACGTTATTTACTGTAGCTCTATTTTGAAAATTTTCCGAAAACTTTTGGGACATACGTTATTGATAGAAAAGGTGTTCCAATTTTCATTTCAATATGCTTTCCCAGTTTCCAGAAAAATGTAAAAAATCCAATTTCAGCCTCCCTCTAATATCTCCGTAAAGGTTGAAAATTGAACCCATGTTTATATAAACTTTTTTGTCAATTTTTGACGTAAAATCCGCCATTCAAATATTACCAAGCATTTCAGTTATACCCTATATATGTATACAGGGTCCCGCGATGCGGGGGTACAAGATATTTCCAAAACTATGAGTTACATAAAATGTGCTTATATAAAAGTTGCAGTTACTAAGATGGTGCACATTAGGAATAGTTATTTATGGCATAAATGTATTATTTGTAATAACACACGCGTGTCATAGAAAATGTTATCCAACAATTCAATATATATGTTACAGGAAATGTATGAAACCTAGGAATTGTATACAATTCCTAGGAAATGTATATAATGCCGAGCCAATTTAGGAAATGTGTAAAATAATTAGTCAAAGGTTTTTTAATACATACATTTCCTAGGAAATGGAATTCCTAAATGGTACTAGGAAATGTATGAAAATCAACATTATACTGTAGAATTTGTGAATGAATGAAAAATAAAATACAGATGAACTGAAGTTTTCCTTAGCAGTGAGACGAGTTTTCAGTGCTAGTAACCTAACCTAACCTAACTTAACCTAACCTACTGACATAACATCCCGAATTGAACACATTTCCGATTCTAGTTTAGGAAATGTACACAATTCCTAGGAAATGTGTATAATAAAATTTAGTTCACACATTTCCTGACGATTTTAGGCATTATATACATTTCCTAGGAATTCTACATAATGACGGATTACATACATTTCCGGTAACATATATATATATATATATCTAAACAACATAAATTTTCTATTGATAGCCGTGAAAAGTCATAGTGGCAAATTGGAAAGTACCGATAAATCAAATATATTTATAATTAGAGTCGCCTGTGATTCGTGTTATACATTTGGCAGTATTAAAGTATATTGTCAGTCTATGTCAAATACGAGGTTAGTTGGTTAGATTTGACACCGACTGACGCAAAACTTAAAATCTCAAATTAGACATAGCTTGAGAATAATACAGTAGTGAGTGACCTGGTTTTTATCTCACTAGTGGGTTATGGTTTAACTCACTGGTGGGTTATGACCTACTTTAGAGGTCTAAAATCGATCTAGTAATAGCCTTATAACTAGGAGGTGTTGGATAATAGCTATTTATGTTACAAGTACGAAATTAAGGACTCTTTTGCAGGAGCCACAGTAAATAAAGCGAGTCTAAAAGTCCGCTTTAGTGCGAGTTACATACATATTTTTTTATTCTACTGCTTTGGAAGCGTTTTTTGTAATTATAAAATGACAGTTTAATCGAAGATGTCGGGAAAAGTCGAAGAGCTCCTGCTAATACCGCAAAATGGGAGTGTCTATTTTGATTTCGACCAGTATAAATGGGTGTTAGTTTTTGTTGCTATGGTTACTATAGCCGAAAAGTAAAAGTTACTAGTATAAAAAAGTAGGAGATTTCGGCCGCTAAACACTGGCGAAATTAATAGCTTTTCGATGCAATTGAACAAAAAATGTTTTTATTCTAGATGATGGCTCACAAAAGTGTGGCGAGCCAAACTTACTCGGTTCTTTAAATAGAATGCCCTATGTATGGGTCTAAAGTTAAGGTTTTGGAGATAACGACCATTTTATAAAAAAAATATATTAAATTTCATGCGGCTGCTCGAAGTAACAGAAAAGAATTGAATAAGAAAAAAAACGTTACCAAAAAAATAGTATGAAATGAAAATATATTAAATTTCCAAATATTTCTCCTAGTTGCTGAATATGTTCAACCTAGAAACAATCTAAATTAGCAGTTTTACGTTTTAACTATTAAAGTGTTGCATGCGAAATAAAATCCTAATATTAGGTACCCATTTAAGAAAAAGCCAAATAGAAAGAGACAGATATTACGCAGCGCCGCGCGCAAAATTTGCGGCGATTATATACAACGTTTTTTTTTTTCATTGATATAACTGACTTACGGTGAAGTTAATTTTAGACATTATTACAAAAATAGTGTAACCCGGAGAAATTATAAGAAAGCCCGGACCCGGGAGACGCGGTTTAGAAACCTTGAGACTCCGGGTGAAACCCTTAGGGTGGTCACCCTAACTGCGATAGATGTCCAGATCAACCACAAATATATTTACAGTGTTAGAACTCAGTTCATTAATAAATTTTGTTAATAAGTTACTTGGTTTTTGTAAGATTTAAGTTCTAATAAAAAAGTTTTTTGAGTAAAGACTAGTTTTTTCTATTTTCTCTCTCTAAAACTTTGAATTTTCACTTTTTGCTCAAACCAAATAGATGAATATTTAGCAACGTCAGTGCCGGTTCGATTAACCCACAAACGGAATAATTAGCTGCCAAATAATCGAGAGTCTACTGTGCATGTATTTGTACCTAAAGACTACTTCTAACATTACACAAAGAGATTATTTATGCACAACGCCATTGACACCAGATAATTTAAACGCTATTTAGCAATATTCACTAATCAGAGGTGGTAATAACTACTAAAGGATAACAAGACCGCCGTTTGTGTATTTATATACAAACGACAACCTATAATTCTAAGTAAGGGTTGGCATTATTGTAATAACCTGTCATAAATTTAACGCCTCGTTGTGTTAGTATAGTACAATGTAAGTATACTCTTTGTTAAGAGAAATTACAGGTAGTGCACTTCAGCTTTAAATGTAACGCGCAATAAATTTGAACGTCCAATGCTCGTGTAATTAATGGTTTTCTACATTCACCTCAAGTTTTAATCTATTGTGTAGGAATATTAAACGAGTAAAGTTTTACAATTAGTGGTCAGCAATTAAAAAGTTTCCCGTAGTAACAATGCCCCATCGCTGTAATTATATTTTTACATATGTAACTGTAGTTCTAAGTGTCGGCAGATAAAGATGTGTGTCATAATTACGATTTTTTGATTGGTAGTCTCCGTAGGGAGCCGCTTTACGAGATAATTACGGTTACTATTGTGTTCGTTCCGTATTTTCTATTACTTCCGAGTGTCCATTACTTTCGAGTTCTACCGACGCGCTTGATGTGTTGCCTAAAGCTAAGTCATAATTCAGCAGTAGTTCTACGAGTAGTTTTTCAAATGCTAACGCACTAAACTAAAAGAAAGAACTAGGTACGTTTAGTTTAGCAATTGGCTGACTTGATATAATAAATTACTGCTGAATAGGTTTTCAGTTATGAAGCATTTCATAAGCAGTTTTATAACTATAATACTTAAAAATTATAGCAACGTATTTTACAACGCAAATATATTTGCTTTCAGGAATTCTTTTTAAAATTTCTACGGAATACTTATTATTATATAGGTACGTACTAGCTGTTACCCGCGACTTTGTACGCGCGAGGTTCGTTATTTGTGTATTAAATAATGACTAATTATTTCCTGTCATCCCATCCCATCCCCGTCCCCGTCCCTTTCCCCGTCCCCGTTCCCGTCCCGTCCCGTTCCTCCCCGAACTGTCAAATGCGCGAACTGTCAAACGCGAGAAGGTTAAATAGTCGTTGAGTTTTTTGAAATTTTCCAATTTTCTGCGCAATTTTCTTAATTTTTCTTTCCGTAAGAACCTTCTACGAAGTATTAGAAAACTTAAAAAAAAAGACGAATGAAATCGGTAAAGTCGTTCTCAAGTTATGGCGTGACCAAGGGAAATACGGATTCATTTATAGATTGCTAATTAAAACTATAATAGAACCACACCTTTTGGACTTCTACAATAATCGATCTATTTTTCTGACACGACAAATAGGGATGAGATAGTTACAGATGTAACAGACAGTAATTATATTTAATAACATTATTTTATTTAGTATTAACCAGTTCATGTCGCGAACATGAGAGCAAAAGACTTCTACTTTCTTGAAGGGTAATGCAAGTTTTCAGCAGATTAAGTAAATTGATTGATAGTTGCTATATTACCTATAAGGTAGGTCAACATCTCTGGAAACATCTGTATGGTGAACTTTCATCTGCCTAGTCGCTTCTAACGTCTTAAATTTTAAATATGGTGTTTTTTTTCAATGAAAAGAAACAGTTACACATCGTTGATACCACTAGTATCATAGTTAAATATCCTTTTGTGTCAATACACTTTCGCCGAATAATCTTTTATTTTCTAAGATTGCCCAATTTTACTCAATACTTGCGAGTTTATTTCGACAAGAAAGCCTTTTTATATAGCTGTTTGACTGCTCAGTATTCGTTTCTTCATCTTTAAGAAAGTGAATTAACATTCCAATATTTACTGAAAATATAAGAAAGAGCACTTAAAATTTCTATTGCATGAGAAATAACAATTGGAATGGAACTAGTAGATAATAAAAACTAAATTACATTCGAATACGAGATAATTTAATCCAACCACAATAACCTATGTCTGCTCCTTCCCTCTATTCCCGTCTATTATAAGACGCGATATTCACTTTTGGATATTAATTTTGAGCATTACTCCCTATAACCTGTATATATGTATATTTCAGGTGTACAAACTCCAATTTGTGCAGTATCTGGTGCAAAATTTTTAACTGAAAGTGGATGGATGGACCTCAGGAACCCTTTAGATGCGGACGTCCCTTTCCGGTTGTTTAGAGACGAAGGCCGAACATTTCTCCAAGTAAGCTATTTGTAATTTTACGTGTCTTCGGTTCACAACAATTACTTCGTTTTCAGTGGGTTGGAGATACCGAATTAAGAACACGAATGTCAGGACGGTTGGTTCTCGTTCACCTTTTGTGCCGAGAACTTGGAGCTGAAGAGGTTACTATTGATATTGAATCGATATTTACGCCGTGCGTTGCTTTTCGTGTAGTAGGGACGCCTATAAAGTATTTATACAGTAAGAAGAAAGTATATTTTGTTAGATTCGCTTACTAATTGATGTTTTAAATTTTAGATGTTAGTGAAGTCATATTTTCTGCTGATGCTCATGCCGCAGAAAATACAAATGCCAGTGGTTTAACTCTATCTGAATACATAGCAATTGGTGTTTCATCAATTCTACTGGGGCTAATTTATGTAGCATCAGTATTTCTTTATTTGCATATTAGAAAACGGAAAAGAGACACAGACAAAAAGCCGGATAAACGCGACAACCAAAGTTTAACTACTGTAGAAGAAGGTGTAGTCAAAAGTAATCCACTGCTTGGTATGGGCAGGCATTTTTCGGGGGTCGACAACAGTTATAGCGATTCTGGTAGTTCAGATACAGATTTGACTTCTGATGTGATACAGCAACTGGAAGACAGAAAAAAGAATGTAATGCAGTGTTTTATACCAGTTTATAAATATATTAATAAACATATTTTTTAGATGCAAATAACGTCTGCACTTGTTCATCCGCAACAAAGGTATTACGATCCCTCTCCATATTCTTCGAAGATAGTGCTAGAATCCATCCCGCAAGACTCGACCTCTATTGAAAGACTTCCAGAAGAAAACGTATCGATAGTGGAAACAGTAGAAGGCCGAGAAGATCGCCCGGACAGTCTTAGAGCTATAACAGGAACGGCCAGGAAAAAACTCTACTTCAATCCAGCTTATTTCGAACCAGAGCTCTTGCTTGTAAGTTCATAATTTTGAAATGCAACAACCAATTTTTCGAAAAGTTTGATGAAAATATATTTTGTTATAGGCTCCTCCACCCGCCGCTTTAGAATTCTTAGTAAAAATCAGAGAAGTAATAGCTATAGCTAAACAAAAAATGGCGTGTAAACGATTTACACCTAACTTGCTCGAAATACCGGAGGAAGATACTAGTCATTCAATTGAAGCTATGTACAACTTATCGCGTGCGTTAAGCAGCCGAAGAGGTAGCATGATAAGTTTAAAACGTGAAAATAGTCGTCGTCGTACTTGTACGGGTTGCCCAGCTTGTGAACCTCAAGATCTTAAAGCACTATGCGGAAAACTCCCCGAGTTTCCGTCTCTGGCAGCTTGCAAAAGTTGCTCTACGTCTTCAACTGATAGTAAACAAAGAAGCATACAGAAATGGTTAGAAGATGTTCCTATTCTAAAACCTATAAATAGTGATGATCCAATAACAAGATCCCTTCAGAGACTGAGTCAAACATTAACGTCCCCTAAACGTTTACGTTCTCCTACCAGATCACTATCTCCAGAACACATTTCACCGCCATTTAGAGCACTGTCTCCTAGACCTGCATCAGAAAGAGCTCGTTCTCCTACCAGTACCAGCTCATTGTATGGTCCGCATACTTCGTCCGTGCGATCGCAACCTACTTCAAGAATTCGTCGAACTACAAACGGTGGAAATTCTTTAATCATTTATAGAAAACCACCTGTTAAACCTAAAGCACCTCCGCCGCCTTTACCTACAGAACGTAAGCAAACTCCGTCCAAGATATCAAGCGACCTTCCACCACCAGATATGATACATGAAGCTATGGTAGTTGATAATAAAGCACCAAGCATGCCTACAATAGCAAGAAGGAATATGAAAGCTGTAATTAACGAATTTGCCAGTCAACATGGCATAACTGCTCGTAAAAGTTCCGACTCATCGTCTAGTCCGGAACCTTCGCCAAGACAAACAACTGATTATGAAGCAGACAGTTTAGAAAGATCTGGTGGTAATAGGGGATATTATACTCCCACAGAATACGCTGATGTGTCATCTTCCCAACCGAGCCCAAGTTTAAGTTCCGCTTTACCTATGGCTGAAGAAATGACTATGAGAAATGCAATTCTCAATACCAAAACTGGAAATATGACCGTTTCTAGGTTAAATATTGATAAATTATCATCTGAGGCCAATCATGAATATGAATTGATTGTACTGAAAAAAGGTGAAAAGCCAAATGCAGAACCGAGTCTGTACAAATTGCCACAGTTATTTCAAAAAAGCGGTTATAGTTTAGTAAGTGAAGTTTATGTAAATAATGGTTATAATTATGGGAGTACACCGTCGTCGCCTGGCGGATCTAACTGTTCTACTATGGAAAAAGCCAAAGCAAAAATTAAATATGAACAACCTGAAGATAAACCCGGACAACTGACGATAGAGGTGGAAGACTGTCCAGATAATTATATTCGCGTTGAAGATTCAGACAGCTTCGAACCAGATACATTAGATCGCAAACCAAGTAAACGAAATATATCTTCATCAATCACCGCCAAGACGAATGATTATTCAGATTCACTAGAAAGACCTAATCAGATTTTATTGCGAACTACGGGCAGCTTTAAAAACGATTCGTTGCAATGCTCCTCTGAAACGGGAAATTCTCTATATTCTGGTTTTCATAGGACTTTTGGAAGTTTACGAGAAATTTATGAATATAAAACAAAAAGTCATCTGCGTGCCAGTGCAGAAAATCTTACCTCACTTGACAAAATCCAAACTCAAGATGCAAACGGGCGTATTTCATGGCAGAATGGAGCTAATCCCAAGGAATACGAGGGGCGCATACTTACCTTAGAAGAGAGGCATTCCAAACGTCAAAGGTGTTTAAACCCCCAAAGTAGTAACGCCATTCCACCAGATGTTATACCGCCTCCACCACATAGTGAGTCACCTATATACGAACGCCCAAAGCCACCAAGGAAAGTAATGTTAGATATAGAGGGAGATACAAGACCTCCTTTACCGCCAAAAAACGGGATTGGCAGGAGCACTAGTCAGAAATATAACAAAGAGGAGAATGTGCCTGCTTCCCCGACATCTGACAAATCTTACGAAATGCCTCCATCCAGTCTGTCTGGTGCTTCTGTCAGCTCTACCTCCTCGGACTATGAAACATATACACTCGGGGAAGCAACGAAAAAAAGACCTGGCGACTCTGATGCCAGTGTTCTTAAGAGATTAATCCATTCTGACGATGTAACATTCAAAAATGAACTAAACAACCAATTTATACTACAAGCGTCTGTCGTAACTTCTAGTCCTAACTTGCTAAAGAAAATGCCGTTAAAATCTTTACGTTCGCTAATGCAAACGGAAGATTCTAACAACAATAACACTTACATCAACCATGGCGACGATAAACAATCAAGTGATATTAAAAAAGTTTGGCATAAAATTATTAGTGCATCCCCTTCCAATTTAAGAGGAAAACCGATTGACTCTGGATATTTAAGCACCGATTCAGGCGATTCATTCAGAAGAAAACAGAACGATTCTGAACGAGAAACAAGTGGCGCAGGAAGTGAAACGGACGAAAGCTTTGGTGACGGCCACAGTGAATCAGGAGCTGAAAGCGTAGAAACTCACTCTGTGTTTTTTGGAAGTTACAGAAAACCGTACTACATGACCAATTCGTGTGATAGCGGCACAGGTTCAGAAATAAAATTGGTAGATTCATTATTAGCTCTTGGAGATGACTGTGCAAGTACTGATTCGGAAACGATGAGTTACACGACTGTGGTGCCTGTTGGTAGTGAAAGGTCGACACGATCGAGTACTAGAGACTCTATAGTTGTGGAACATTAGTGATAATGTATTTTATTAAGAAATTTAGGTATTACGGACGTGTTATTTACTTATATATTTTTTAGAAATGTATACTCTAAATTTATATTATGCCATTAATGAATATTTTATTATCAAAATTAGTATATATCAAAACCAAACCTGCGTACACGTTCCATATAATATTATTAAATACCTACTTAATTAGATTGTTTTAAATGATACAAACAATTAGTGTTCAAAATACCATTCAGCCACGTCGAAGCCGAATCGTCTCGGTTTTATTTAGTATTATTTATAGTAGAATGCTCTCTATAGAAAACAAATACATCTATTGTAAATATTATATTTCCAATATCGTGCAATATGAGCGATCCATTGGAGACTTTGGATTTGCATTTGTTGTGATATTTTTGCGGGCCGGAAGTGCAATCTCATTTAAGGGATACAGTTGCAATATTAGTATATAAGATGTGCAATAATTATTTTTACATTTAAAATTAAGGTGCAGCATTTGAGTTTATATTACACTTAAACAAAATGATTTAGATATGCATGGGAATACACTTGATACTATCGAGAGATCCAAAAAAAAAACTGTTCCTCAGCGGGCTGTGGAAATTCAACGTATGAATAATATGTTGGTGACACTGTACGTCAATGTCAAATTCGAGGTTAGCAGGTTAGGATTTGCGTCATTTTGTGTCAGAACTGACGGAAAACCTAACCTTATAACCTCGAATTTGACATTGACGTACAGTGTCACCAACATATTATTCATACGTTGAATTTCCACAGCCCGCTGAGGAACAGTTTTTTTTAGATCTCTCGATACTTATTGGCCCATAAAATTCTTTTGTTCCTATAACGTTTTTAATGAAACATCCCTTTTATAATTTTATAATAAAAATGATTTACCAATAATAGAAACTATTCAATTATATAAATACAAAATATTTTGTTTCGTAGATTTGATTGAAGTTCAGAATTTCTAGTATTTTTTATACCTATACAGACTACTTCATTTTTATTCAATAGGAGGCTGTGTTAGGGTGTTTGTTTGGTATGTGTAAATACTATCCATTCCAAAACTCGTGAACTGTCAATGTCAATTTTTTTAAATATATGCTGAGTGTATCTGGAAATTACAGTTTTTTTGGGAAAATACTTTGGATCTAGTGATTTCTAGTAATATTGAAAGTTAGGTTAAGTTACATGTATGAAAAGTTAAGCGAAGTTTCTCCTTGTAATAATTAACTGTAGCCTCTTTTCCTTTTCCAATAACAAAACCCTCTTTTGTTTCTGTTCCATTGCAATAGAAGTGTATGCACAAAAATTAAATTGGAGATTATTTTTTTACAAAACAGGACGTCAAGTTTTAAATTTCAAAAAGTTTCAGTGCTGTCAAAATCAGCAAGCAGAAGTTCCAAAACAGAATTTAAGCAAGGTACCAACTTGACAGCGTTTTGACAGTTCACGAGTTTTGTGAATGGATAGTATTGTTCCTACAATTTTGAAGCTGATTGACCAGTTAAAGTGAAAGCCTATCTCTATTGAGGTTATGGTTCACAGCACATAATTTTGTAAAGTTTTTATTTTATTTTTTCAGATAGGTATCTTTGCAAATTTCACGTGCTCTTGATACATTTAACAGTTTTTATTTTAAGAAAACATTTGCAGAACAGTGAATTATTTAAAAAAAACATATTTGGTAACAGAGCTGGATTTGCATAACCTATCATTATATAGAATGTGGCAGGCTACTAGGACCATTGCAAAAGCAAGGAAAATATGCATGTAGCCGTCGTAGTGTTTAACAAACGAACAATCAATGTACGATAGTGGTAGGTCGTTAGGATCATTATAAATACAAGGTATACTCCATTTACTTGACATCTGCACTGTCAAACTGACATTATGTTGGCACCACTGCTATTTTTCACATTTTAACAATTAAATTACTGTACAGTCTAATAAAAAACACATTATTTTTGAGGTATAGTCAAGATTTTTTTTTTTAAATTGACACTGACAGTGCAGATGTCAAGTAAATGGAGTATATATATTCGATTTTAAAATTTTTTAAATACAATTGCGGCCACATGTAAAGTCCCCTTGCCTTTGCTATGGTCCTAGTGGCCTGCCGCAATCTGTTTATGTATGACACTAACAATTTAGTGTAAACTGTAGACAAACATAATAAATTTAAATCATTGCCTCCCAATATGCATATACAAATGATTATTTTATTCGTAGAGATTTCAACCAATCAAAAGGCTGGATTTAGTTAAGTTATCTTGTATAATTTCGATTATACAAAATCGATTATACTATAGTAACTTCACTAGGCAACGCAATACATAACTTTTGTCAACTTGCTGTTATTTTCGTGGAAATGACTTTCAGCTAGGTTAATTCAAACAAATCGAGCTACCAATAAAATATTTATTTGTTCCTAATATTAAAATTTACTCACAAAATAATCAAATCGAATACAATGCGTACTCCGAACAGGTTATACGTCTCAAACTTCCTGCACAATAACAAATCGTGTCAGTTTGACAGAATAATCCTCCCGCTGACGCGGTCGGACTATTTAACCTGTCAAACTGACACTCTTTTATTATTGTGCAACAAGTTATCGACATATAACCAGATAATATCGAAGTACTTATAGTATTACTTCTGAATATACTATAGTTAAACAATTTCCAGATTTCCAAATAAATCGTGAATTATATAATAGTTTTTTTGTGCTCATAAATTTTTAGTGCAATATAAATTCAAATGTCGAATTGCAAAAATTGCCAATAGATATCTAGTATAAGTACGGCTATTTTCCCAAATAGTTTGTGGTAGTGATATGAAACGAATTCCTGTAAATACTGTAGACGCTTTAGCAATAGTTAGCATGTACAGGGCGCTATGATAATTCTACATACAGCTTTCTACTGCTACCAAAATTTATGTGCAATATTCGAATAATTTACCGATTCTCTTAATAATAAAATAAGTAAATACTAAATTCCAAAATGTGATAGATGTGCAATTTTTTAATGTATGAATATAGATATTGCAATACTACAAACATGTTTTGCCAGTAAGTATTTAAGCTCAAGTAGTGTACAACAGTTTAGTAATTAAGATTGTATATTTTTATTGTAGTAATATAAATATAAGTTTAGTATAGTACTTAAAGTTACATTGGTTTGACTGGTGACTTAGTCATTATATATTTTATCTTTCTTCTAAATTGATTTGATGCACACAAACTGATGCTTAAAATTGCAAATATCTTAATAATACATTGGTTGCTCAAGTACCTAATTCAATTACAAACAATTTTTATTTAGTTTAATGTAGCAGATCACATAGTGCTACTATGTTAGACATTACCAGAAAATGTTTTTCGATAGTCTTCGTTAAACACATTTCAGGAGCACTTGAAATTAAAGCTATCAATCGTTAAAAGAGCAAAGAAAAATATATTTTTTGTTCAAACCAATGTATAGTAAAAAGCATTTTGCCTTGGGGTAGTGTAACGGATTTCTGTTATATTGACAACCAACTGCCTTAATTATGTAATATCTAATAGCTAGAAATAGGTACAGAATTATTCAACAACAATTACATACTGTTTGCTGATAATTCCCTTCAACAGTTAGTGTTGCAATCAAAAAGACTACAAAAATTTATACCTTTACGTGATATAAGTGAAACTGTCAATATTAACAGAACTTTCCAGTTATAACGCGAGCTTCCACGTACCTGCTGTGTATAAAGTAACGGGTATCGGGGTAAAGCTGTCGCTAGGGTTGAGCGGTGATGGTGAATGGGAACCTAAGCAATAGTTTTAACATACGAACAATTTCATTACACATAAAAAATATAAACTAGTATAATTAGTAAACCCAAGACTCATAATATTTATATGCATTTGCCTATGAGTATTCATATTAATTTTCTTACTTGCTTTCCTGAATTCAATACAGTTCGGTAATTCTTGGAACGTGTGTGGTTTGTTTATGTAACACTGAATATATAACACAACATTTATTTTTATATTTTTCTAATATCCTATAACTTTATATTATTGAATTTTTAAATTCAAACAAAAATATCTATTATAAATTGTTTAATTCATATAACTATTAAAAAACCATTAGGCATGCCTATGATTTTAAATTAACGTTTGATATAAAAAGAAAATTATATTAGCCTTCAAATTAAAACTAACTTCAATATTTTCTTAATGCTACAATCTAATATACTATTATCTTTCATGTCTTATTCATTTACTTTAATATTGTACTTTACAAAATGTTTTCATATGCTCAAAGCGAATGATTGAGTTTTAATATATTTATGTTATGTATAGATATAAAAGTTTACTCATTTTGTATAAATATATATTTTATATATCTTGTTAATGGTGGTTTTTATGTAAGCAATTATTTGTTTGTATACATTGTTTCTACTACATTTGGGAATAAATGTGACTATACAACTGATACAATTTTATTTTGTTAAACACGTACCTTCATATTTGAAATGTTATCCTCAGTCATATTGGAAACATCCCCATGCACATGTATTGAGCCCACCTGTTTAAGGAGATTTGGGCATTGACAATCGCAGTGAAGTCAACATACAAAGCTGAAATTACTGAGGTTTGAGCCGAGATTTTCTAAATTAGAACCCTGAATTATAGGCTCTACCACGGAGTTGCTTCCAATGCACATTTTTAATATTAATATTTCCAAATAAAACTACGATTATTGATATCAATTGTTATTTGCTCTGATTTGTGGAAGATTTTTGTGGCTTTAATTTTATTTAGTTGGAATTCTTAGCATGACTATTAATGTATCTTAAATACGAAAAAAATATGTTTCTACAACTGTCAAATAATAAGTGCATTATACCGATGGGGCCACAATTATACAGCATGTCCTCGGATTGGATTACAAAGAGAGAAAAATAGTAGATTATGCAATAGGTATATACATATATATGCATATACTATTTTTTTCACGTTGCAGGAAGATTTAAAACGAAAACCCGTTATTTTTAAACGTCATTTATTGACATTTTAGTTACAATTATTTTAAAATTAGTAGCCTATGGTAAATTTTAAAGTTGGTGGCACTGTAAGTCATTATGACAAGAGCTCACAATTATGTCAAATTCGAGGTTAGCAGGTTAGGTTTTGCGTCAGTTTGTGTCAGTCAGAATGAAAACTCCCTAGGGAAATTTTTGTCTTATTTAGTCTCTAGGGAGCAAATGTTTTACTTCTGTCACAATTTTGATGCTATAGAAACCGACTTCTACTCCCGGTCGTGGAAAAAGTTTATTTTTGACTTCTCAAAAAAATCACTTTTTATAACAAACCCTGTTCTCCCCTGTTCTCAAATTAAAAATGCACTTATCAAAATTTAAATATCCCATTCCGTATACGGGGGAGGTTCAAAGATATGAAAATGGCTCAAGAATAAAGTACCTTATTTTTCAAAATATATAATAGTGTCAATTGGAAATATTTGTTATAACATTTCTATTAAAAATTATAATTGCTTTGAATTGCTATTGATGTTTGGATCGCGTATTATTAATTTTTTTAAGATACCTGTGTTTTTGATGACACATGTTGACACAAATATGAAATTTTTAGCATCAATTTCGGGTCACAAAAATTTCAGGTTAAGTGAAAGAAACTCAAATTCGACAATACACTCTAATCGTATCCGTCAATAAATTAACTTTGACGTATCGCGTTTGGTAATTCGCAGGGTAATAGAAGAATAAGAAAAAACAGTGAAAATTGTTTTTTAGAGCAGGTTGGTGTGACTTTACATTTGACACCTACTTTTAATTCTAAGCAGGTTTTTCAAATAACATTATTGTATATTTTGAAAAATATGGGTGCTTTATTCTTGAGCCATTTTCATATTTTCGAACCTCCCCCGTATACGAAAGGAGATATTTAAATTTTGGCAAGTACATTTTTAGTTTGAGAACAGGCAGGGTTTTTTACAAAGTAATTTTTTGAGAAGTCAAAAATAAACCTTTTTTTCCTCTTTGTAACCCAATCCGGGGATATACTGTATGTAACCGCAATGAGATAACATGAACAAGAAAATAACACGTACTGCTTTAGTAAGAAAGAGATAAACATAGCAGCAAATATTCGAGTAGACTTGACGCTTATTGTAATTATGACATATGTCAACTAATCATGGCTACTAAAATATTTTTTTAGACGACCACGTATGAAAGTAACATTATCGCGATAGCAGCCTACTACAGAAAGTTGACAATTTCATACACTAGCACGATATTATATCGTGCTAGTCATATCGTAACGGCACAAAGTTATTCAAATCAGGGCCTGCTTAATTGTGTGACAAACGTCACTTTGACGTTGCTCTGCTTCCAACAAGTTCTAATTTTTTATAATTGTACCAATAATATTATAACGATCAATTTTGCAAACGAAATAAAACAATTCTTAAAAATAGAATTTACTTTGAGTGGTCGTCTAAAAAATAGTGTTCATAACTCGCGCGAAAGTGCAAATATCTGTGCTCGTGTTTTAGATCTACTCGGGCTTCGCTTCGCTACGCCCTCGTTTGTCTAATCAACACTCGCACGATATTTGCTACTTTCGACGCTTGTCATGAAAATAACTATTTTCTACTCCCGCATGTATATATTCTGTTTTCTTCACAATCTACAGAATGGATATGTAGGCAATTGTAGTTAACTGAACGTATACGATTTCATATCCACACAAGGGTGGATATGAAATACACCAATCACAAACCACGTTAGTCGTGATTACCTAGGCAACTTTAATTAATTGTTTGTTTTGCAATGGGCACGCCCTGCTGTGCCCTGTTTGTGGCAAACGTGATTTTGTTGTAAGATATCTTATTTATTAGCGTTGAATAAATTTTCTTTTAATTTTCCATTCTTTTCCATTGATAGGTCGTAGAAAAAATACACTGTACAACTCGAGTGGAATGTCCATATCCACTCTCGTTGTACAAACTACTATTTTCGTATGGTCATCTCTTTCTTACTCAAACATTCTATTTTGTTGTTCATGTTATCTCATTGCTGATATATATAATTGTGGCCCCATCCGTATATCCAACTCTAAATTCAAAAATCTGGTGTGATGCACTCACACAACTTCCTTTTACAGTGATCTTATAATTAGTCAAAAATTTAATTTTTAATTTCTTAAAATTTGTCAAAATTTTTCAAAAATTACAAATTCTACAAAAACGGTACAAAATAGAGCGTTAGTTGAAGAGACAAATTTTCTCTAGAATTTTAAGGTGAATTCGAAAATGTAATAATATACCGGGTGTTTTATTTAAAATAGGAGTCAATAAAAAAAAATAGAAAAAAAAAACAAAAGACATCCACTTTAGAAGTATTCAACTGGAAAATCACCTATCTCACATCAATACACATTAAAAATGTGATAAAAATGTAAAGTTTAAAAAAATCGTTAGAGCCGTTTTTGCAAAAATCGAAAAAAACTGAAAAATCACAAGTGTAAACACCTACTTCCGGTTATGCGATTTTCCTAAAAAGCCTGCTGTCTCATCTACATAGTACACAAAACGTATATATGAAGTTTCAACGCCATACCTCTTTTCGTTTTTGAGATATTCTGTTCACAGCACACACACAGCCAGACACACACAGACAGACAGACCAATGAAAAAAAATATGTTGTTTGGGTTCAGGGGACTCTAAAACGTGAATATCTGTTGAAAACTCAATTTCGAATTTTTGGGGTGAATCCAATACTTCCTTTATTGTAAAAGGAAGTAAAAAGCGGCTCATATTCCACAGGGTATTTTTTTTTACAATACTTCATTCGTCTTTTGGCCGAAGGAAGTAAACATCTCTACCTTCTACCTGCATTCGTTCTAGCTCCGCCAAAACTTCTAAACGTTTTTATGCCTAACCATGGCAAATTATTTTAACAGTCGTAACAATAGCAATCATGAAAAGAATATATAAATAAAATTATTGGTCAAAATCAACAACTACCTTTCCTTTAACGACTGCCAGCAGAGGAGTCGTTCTTTAGCGATCATATCGTAACGGTTTAATTGTTTAGTAACGATTATGAAAAGTTACAAAATTGGTTTTCATTGAAAAATCGTTATCGGAACAAGAATCGAATTGTAACTGGTACTTAACGACATCGCTATGTTATAAAATAGGCCGCTTAGTCTCACCAACTATATACATAGTTGTAGATAAAATATTGCATTTGACACGCATATAATGGCTGTATTACACTTGGATGATTACAACAGTCGCCTTCGGCTCGTGTGTAAATTTTATCCTCGTGTAATATAGCCTACATTATACTCTTGTTAAATAACATACTATAAAACCTAGACCTCAGACGCAAGGAAAACAGCCTGAACATCGACCATAGAAAGTCATTCGGGGTTGTTTAAAAACTTTTAATTTTTAAGTGACCTCATAAATAGGGCTAAGGCAAGTATATACACTCTGATGAAAATGTAGACTGTAAAGAAATATAAAAAACAAATAAAATTTTCGAATTGTAACAGAGAGTACCTATGAAAACACCTATAGAATAATCAACCACTATCAGAAATGTATCCTGTAACGCTGCTTCATTAGTTTTAATGTGGTTCGAACCCACCGTTACAAATGTTATTGAAAAAAGACGTCAAATGGTTATTTGCCTTGTTGGTTACCCACTGGCTCAATTTATAACTAGAGAACTCTTAGCTTTATTTTTTTCCAGTCGAGGTTACAGACAATCAACGCAACAAAGTTCTGGCCATAAACATCAAGACAGCTTAAGATCTGAAACTAAATATTCCACACTTCCATTTCAATAAAAGCCAATCCGTTTACAATAAGTATAATACACAAATATATTGGCTATAAATGCCTACATATAAACAAGGAACCAAATGAAGACACATAAAGTAATTGGTCGTTAATGACCTAAACACTGTTGTTTAACATAATATGAAAAACTACGAGCGGTAAAGTATGTCTCTACAAGCGTTTACCATTAAGGTAACTAATGCCTACCATCAGTGTCAACCCGTGGTGTTATAATCCTAACACCACGTGTCAACCTACATACATATTTAAATATTGCCGAACGGAAATCGGTAAAACTGTCTTATTAGCGCAATTGGAATTTCACTGGGGCCGTCTCTGGTTCTGGAATGTCGCCGCTGTGCTAGTGTAATAAAATTCGACACGATAAGTGAGTATCTACGTCACCAGTCAGTTTTGTTGTATGACAAATAATCATTAGTGTCAGCACCCCTGTAAGGTAATGTCCATTTGACAGTTCTAATAAATGGTGCAGTCAAGGAGTTGAACAACAATTAAAAACGGCTGTAAAATTGCAATAAGGCGATTGAGAGCTAACAAAAAGTTTATTGTAGCCACCCGAAAAAGCTTTTGTGCAAGAAATAATGGCCCATCCTCTGTAAGCCGCCTAGAAACTTGGCATAATGGAGGCAAGAATTTTACATCGCCGTCGTTCCAGAGAAGTGAAGGTGAGAACGTCAAGAGATTGAAACAGAATTTCAAGATCTACTTGTTGGCTACAGGGAAAAATGAGAAAGACAACAAGATAAAATGCGCTATTCTATTAAATATAATTGGCAAAAAGAAAAAAGGTGTCGAAATTTGCAGCAATTTAAGATTGTCAGATGATAAGAAAACTGATTATGACACGATTATAAAGCAGCTAGAAGCCTATGCAACCCTAAAAAAAGAATGTAGTCTATGAGAGATTTTTATTTTACATTCGAAAACAGGAGGAAATGGAACTTTTCAACTGTTCAACGACGCGACGTCAAAAAGCTCCGTGTTTGATATTTACACAGACTCCATGAATCGAATGCTCTACATAGTCGTTAAACAATTTAGTTATTGTAGAAAAAAGCGATTGATATTTAAGACTGTGTTTAGATCCAAAATATTTGATCAAAATGATATGCGACATGATCAAAATAAAGTCAAGGCTATACAGTCAGACCTCGCCATTCGCGGCTTTGCAGTTCGCTGATTTGATTTTACGCGGGGCACCTTTGTGCTCCCTTTTCTTTGCCGTTCGCGGATAGTTGCTTTGCCGTTCGCGGATAGAATTGCCAACGTTAACTGTTTCAACTTTCACACACTAATAAGTAAATAAAGCCGACGTATACGGTTTATGTCATGAACACCTAAATAACATTATTTAACACGAACTTGTAAACACACTTATCGAGTTTAATTCTTTGAATATCTTATTACTAAATCGGACCTGAAATAAATTGTAAAATTATAACTTGAATAAACAAATGGACATTAGAGCTCTAGATTCCAGTGGCAGACTTATGTTACGTATGGAATTTAATTCAAGCTTTACTGTCTGCTCGAGTTGCAGATTTGCCAGACAAAAAACGAAGAAAACTTTTGGTGTTTTGAGGTTGCATAATATAAATAAATCTAGTTTATGGAACCTAACCCCGTTTTTATCATTTATGTGTTTACTTTCGCATCGCGGTTTTGCGCTTTGCGGCATTCTTCTGAAACGTAACCCTCGCGATCGGCGAGGTCTAACTGTATTAGAATTAGGTGCACCTAGAAATAAAAAAGAATTACAATCAACACTGAAACACATACAAAATCATTAAAGAAAATTAAAAAATTAGTTAGCGCACCACATGTTTTGGCTAATTTTGATGAAAAGGAAAACACAATGTACAAATTGATGATGCAAGAGATGGTATCTCCTACGGCAAGGTAAACCAGTGGCGTACGTATCAAGTTATAAGGAGATGAGAACATTGGTCCGAATAGTTTAATAAGGGATGGCTAACAAAATTTTCAAAAACACCAGAAATTTTAAAACCTTACTGAAATTATAAAAATGAAATTCACATTGCTAATGGAATATTATTCGTGAAAGACCAGGTAATTGTACCAGAAAGTATGAAACCAATATGCTGACACAGATGCACAGCACAACTCATTTTGGTATTACCAAAAGTCAGCAACGTGCCAGACAAGTTCTATTTTGACTAAGTTTGAATAATGATATTAGCAATTTTGTAAATATTATAATGACGCCCCACATAATAAACAGTTACACAATTTAATAAGTTAAATGGTTTTAATATTTGAATTTTTATGTCAAACTCAGGACCAATTAAAATGATGCAATAATTATTGGATTAATAAATACTTTATTGCTCTTTGTATTTTATTTATTTGCAATCAAATAGAGCTTAGTTCCGGTAAAACATGAAATAAACTCTTTCTCAGGGTGGGTTCAACAGCTTGTATTACAAATGGTTTGCTGTATGATAAATTAACCAGTATGGCAGATGCGTGACTTTGTATTTGACAGGTCTCTAACGTCACATTGACTGCAACAAACAAAATTACCTACACGTACAAGAAATAACGTAAATTGAATTTCAAAACCGAAAAAAGGCAAGACCACTTCAAGTAAACGCTGCTAAATATGTGACGTGGCTTCCGTCTAAGCTGTTTTGTTTCAGATGACGCAAACAGACGCTCTGATGTTCAATTGTCTGATTTCCGGCAAAACTGCAAACACGGCTTCAAACCGCAAATCAAAAGGACGCTAGCTCGATCTGAACCGCTGGAATCACGTTCTACCCCTCGGGAAATGTCTAAACTTGAAGGCCTCCAAATTCTAAGACGCTGCTTCACCTTCACCAAAGGCCGATACATCGGACTAATGTAGCAACATTAAAAATTAAATTTAAATTGACGATAGGAAAAATCCAATGCAAGGGTATTTAGTGTCAAAAGACAGAGAAAATTAATGCGCAAGTAATGGAATCAGTAAGAGCTCTGAAGCACACACGGTTATGAAGCCCCAGGAAAAAGCAATTACGTAATTACACACGCAGAGCCCGCGAAAAGAAATTCGCGCTGCAATTTGGCCCGCCAAACCCGGCAAATGTGGTATCAAAGGTATCACCATTTCGGCGGCCAGCCATTGCGACAATAATCAAGTCGCTAATTAATCGCGCCGCGAAATTAACCGCAGAATTACTAAATACAACGAAAAACAGGCAGTCATCCCTCCTCCTCGGACCAATGAGCGTCGAGGAAGCAAGAAACAAAGAACGCCTTTAAATAGATAGAATTTTGCAATAGGAAATCACTCAACCCAGGAGAGTCCAATCAATTAGAAGCCTCTTCAAGACCATCAATCATCAGAAAGCTTTCCAGCCCGAAGGAAGCCACCAAGGATCAACCCTTCAGCCTCCAGCTCCGAGTTCGCCGGCAGCCCAGGAAATTTCCACCTGCGCCGACAGCAATCCCCGCCGTGGCCCTCGCTGGCGACGAACGGCCATTCCCCGGACCCCCCAGCTGAAGCCCGAGCCAGCGCCCGGACGATGGCCCGATCCAGCCACCACCCCCGAGAGGTCGACCCGCGCCCCAAACGCCCTAGGAGGACCCCCAGCCCCCCTCGGCGCCTCACCGAGAACGCCCCCGGCGCGGCGCCCGCCACGAGTCTTGCCCCGCCCAAGGCCAGGACTACGGCCAGGCCGCGTTCCCCGCCTCCTGTGGCTAGGAAAGGCCGCCCCATCACCACCCTCGGCACCGGCCCCCGAGCCTAGACGAGTAGTTTACTTTTGTATATATATTTCCTTTTTCTTTTTTATATAGTTTTAAGCATTTATGTACATAAGATTATTACTCAAATAAACATATTAAAAGTTCACTCCAGTCAATCAGCAGCATCGACAAGGGTAACGCCTACACCCCTCCTTCAACTGACGCAATTGTAGTATCTACCGCTGAGCATAGACCGAGGTGTGTTAACCTAAACTATTTTTTTTTCATTGTATTGCTCTCCCTCTACAACAGTCTAACATTTGAAACGGCTATTAATGTGTTTATAACGACGAAAAGATTAGAAACAAAAACGATTTGATTTTTTAACGTCAAATGAAGCAATTATGAAGTGGAAACTACTATTCAGCTGCTCAAAATCCTGGCCGATAACCGGCACATTGCATAATTTACTTTATTTATTTTTTTATTTGGTAGAATTCAGAATTATCCACACAGCTGAACAGCATACGTTTTGTCAGAGGTAATAGAAGTGATTCAAAACTCAATTTCCAACGTTTGGCGTCGCTATTAAGAGAATAATAATTACACGCAATGATTAGGATCTGATTGAAAAATGACCAGTATCCCTGGCAAAAATCAGTTTATTCATTTTTATATATTTAGATTTAGTATCAGCATCTAAGGGCACATATTTTTTTTATTTCTGATTAAAAAGACAGGAGTAGATTTCATGAGAACGGAATGTATGTCCACCATTTTGGTTTTACCATTGACGAAAATGGGACCCAACGATTACAGTGCCAGAAGCTGATACAGTGCGCACCACCTCCGGGTGCACAGCGATTCAAGCCAGCGTCTGACTTGTGCCTCTAAGCTCGAATTCGCATCATAATTGCCCACACATTCGCTGAAATTGCGCGGAGTTCGAATCCCATCGGCTGCACCTTTTTTGATTTGCAAATTGATGTAATTCACATTACCAAGTGTTTCCTTTTATTGTTACAGTATTATTAGGAACGTTAAGATAGTTTTACCTCTATGTGGTGCGCTCTTGCTAGGGAAGTTTCGTGTACACCCCTTTACAGATTTTTTTAGTAGCAACGACGCCGTAAATAGTAAGGCAGAAGTAAGCGGTTTGCCGAATGCTGCAGAGGAACATAATTTATGATGCTTCGTACGGATAACGGCATTGGTGTAATCACATGTACAACTTCGTGTTGTACAATATATCAAGGGAGCGAAATGTTTATATTATTTGAGTATAATTTTTGGACGATGCAAACATAACTAGTATGGAGTGGCCAGACCATAGTTTTAACATTAATCCTATGGAAGCAATTTTGGATCTCCTTGCAACGTGTATTCGTAGTATATTATTGATTGTAAGTAGTTGATCATTTACCGACTTAATAAAAAGTGTGCTACGTCGCTATGCTGCCATTATTAGAGCAAGAAGATGTCATATATCCTACAGCTGTTGCAGGATCTAATAAACTGCCAGCAGCAAAAATTTACAAAAGAATACAATACCACATTTTCAGTAAATCCTAAAACCATCACCTTCTATTAGTGACTCCAATTTCAAACTAATGTTTCACAGTAGTGTGATAGAACGTGTAGAATTTAAGCAACAGCAATGTCAAACGAAAAAAGTAACAACAAGTAGGCACTATTTTAAGAACAGTCTCTAGCGGCGCATTTTGTTTCCTTCGTCGAAGTTTACCATGTCTGAGAACAATTCTACTAACTCAATTAAAAATCTTATGTACCTACTAGGAAGGATCCTTAGGATTCTTGCCTACTAGCACATTGCTAGTATATTTCCGTAATTAATCAAAATAAAAGCAAATTTTTATATCATTTTCTCACCCTAGAACATTTAATTTTTCGTTTACAATGATGTGGGAATCAGACTAACCTTAATTACATATATCAAGCAGAAACTATTTCAGATAATTAATACTATTCTTGTGTATTTGAGCGTGTTTGTGCTACTATCCTTGACAATATTGTTGTCAAAAGACATGTCTCACTAACAACTAACAACAGCTTGAAGAGATAAGGGTCTTACATAAATTACAGAGAAGCGTGCGGTCGGCTGGTAAAGTGCTTGCACTTGCAGTCGGCAGGTACTGGGTTCGAGCTCCACATCCTGACATTGGTAACATCGAACGCTCTCCAGCCATCATACTAATACCTTTGGTGGTTGTGACCCCTGGAAGAGGCATTCTTCCTTCTAATTCAACGGGGTAGGCTAGCCACCTTCCAGGGCCACAGCCGACGAAGGCTTATAAAACTGCACTTCGTGCGGTAATAACAGACTATCAGTCTATATTAAGAGGAAGAAGAAGAAAACAGAAATTACGTCTTTAAAAGTTAATGCTGACATAGTCTGCTACGAATACCTTAAACGGTGAAAGGAGCAAATACTTAGCTGAAAAATGAAATTATAGCCATACTATATACACCGTTGGCCATATTAGTACCAGAAGACACAACGATCATCTACTAGAAGAACCGGCTTAATTACCAACCATTACACTTCAGCCCTGATGTTAATCTGAGAAGAAGACAATGTCTAGTTTCCTTTGAAGCTACGTGGGTCTCACGGCTTGTATGGGCAAAAAGCGACGTATTTTTGAGTAATTTGGCGAATTGTCCGCGCCGTCGTTATGATTTTGTCCGTTTTGTCTCCACGGGTGCTCTCGTACTTAGCTAGTCGGTGGCAAATTTCCGTCCGTTTTGGTCCCGATTCTATCAGCGCTAAAATTCTTGTTTTTATCTGCTCATTTTCGATCTCTGGGGTAAGGGCACGTGACCATTTTAGCCGACTTTCTGATTTTGCTGAATTAGTTTAACTCTTGGTGAGTTTCTAGGTGTACTGATCCCGTAACCTGCTATTCTGATCCAGTAATCAGCTGTTTTGATCCCGTATGGAGCTGTCACAACCCCATATCCAGGTGTTGTCGTCCCGTATCATACACAGGCTGTTCTGCTCCAATTAGTTGCTCCCGTAAGCTGCCGTCTGATCGGTTTTGCTCTCAGATTTCTTTGCTGGGACTTGTAGCGTCAAGCCGCGGCAAACCCCGTTTATGCTGCGGCCTTGACCTACTGCGACGTGTGCTTCTGGTGATTTCCAAGAAGTCCGTAATCAACGACATGGGAACAACTATTTAGTTGCGCACGTAGCTATTTTATTACTTTCTGAACTTTGTCGAGTGCATCATCGTCAAGTTCAATTTGTGCTTATTTTGATTGATATTATATGGCTATGCCGAATGCCAGCGTATTCGACTGAATCCATTCAGGCTTCTCCGAACCTCATATTTGCTTATGAAATTTGGTAATTTGTCTTTGATCTCATACGTTGCATTTTGCATTGTGCTGTTGCGACAAAACCTCCGATGAGTACCCTTTAAGCACAGAATAAATACCTAACTGACTCAGAAGCGACAGTCTCTCTTTGGCAGGTGTCTAATAATCAGTGCGCATGCTTAGCGGTAGCCATGTTGAGAGCGAGTGGATTTGTGTCCATGCATTGGTTTTAACGCAATTTGAGGGATTTACGACTGACTGTCTTTTTATCACAAATTAGTAGAAAAATCAGATTTATTTGAATATTCCTCTGGATCTACTTTCTTTGAATATGGCCGCCGTAGCTTAAATCGGCTACTCGAACATCAAAGCCGCCGCCGCGAGTGTCGCTTCTGAGTCCGTTAGGTGTTTATTCTGAGCTTTAAGGTTTCATCGAACCGTTATTTGCTTTGGGAATGATATTCACTCTGTAACTTTTAACAGCCTAGTTTGTCTATTTAACACGAGTTCAGTTATATTTATAGACCTATTTGTTATTGTGTTTTGTTCCCGTTGGCTAGCTGATGCTGGAAGATCTGTGATATTTAGGCTAGTACGATTATTTTCGATCATATGTTTATTGGGTGTACCAAGCGTACTGAACAGTTGTATTAAAGTTCCATATTACTATTATCAATTTGATTATTGACATGCATATTTTAGATACAGCAAACTGAGTTATGATCTGGTTATGATATTTATGGCACATCAGATTTTGATTTTGGTTACGCTTTGAGTTTATGGGTTCTAGTTTCTATTTGTACACATTTTATATATAAAGACTCATTGGCGCCCTTTTGTAATGATGAATGAATTTAAGCGCTTGTAACGAAACCATGATGTTCTCACTGTTAACTGGCCGAACCCCAAATGCGCCCATGTGGTCACGATGCTTTGATTTTGGTATAAATATGATATTAGGTTTTACATCTCTTCCAAAAGATGGAAATATGTATAGGCTCTCGTCCGCATTTTTATTTAAAAAACCTAATCGGAACCGGAGATGAAACTGGCGACCCTTAGATCAGTAGTTAGGACGCTTAACCACTTAGCTACTGAGTGCAGCTACTAGAGGGTATACCACGGATTTTTGTAATATTTTCCATTTAAAATTTATAACTTAACGAAACATGCTTCAACATCAATTTTGAATAAATGAAATTTAATACAAATTCTATAGTTATTTGGATTTTGTTTAAAAGAACAGAAACGAAGATGTATTTTCATTACACTTACCTGCGAATAAAGGGTGCTGCAATATGTTACTGGAAAATCAAACCAATTAATTGAAAAGAATTATTATTACTCATAATACGGGCAATACAAGCAAAAAACACGTATTTCTAAAAGGCTAATGAAATACGAAAATGAAAATCAATACATCTATATAGTTAATAAAACATTATAAGCTGTTAATCTTACTTCTAACAATTATTTTTAATCTTCACTTGATTCATAAATTTGCTCTGATTTACCTATTAATTGCTGAATAGCGACACACAACAAATCAGAATTTAATTCTAAATCCGCCAACTGCTTCCTGAAGTCTCGATAATGTTGAACGTTTAAATTGATTTCATCAGTAGACAGGCTAGTTTCTTCTGATATTTCACCTAGACGTTTCGTACAAAACTTTTCCAGGAAATTTATTAGCTCCTCTAAAGCCCTACCAAATTCTTTTAGTTTTGATTGAAGTATATCATGGGCAGGTTGTTTTTGAGAGAGGAACATATCATTCTGAATAAATTCTTCCATTAAGTTCGGCTTGTATCGCCTTGGTAGAATTAATATATTGCGTATATTCTGATGTAGGTACTGCAATAGTGTCTCAAGAGTAGCTTTATTTCTGAAAATGGAAGAAAAACAACTTTAGGTATGTACTATAACTATATAATAAAAAAATCATAAGTATTTTTTAAGGGAGCGCCGCATAATAGAATATTATGTTTTTTTGCACTTCCGGGACTAAAGTTGATACTTTAGTCCCCGTAAACAGGGACTAAAGTAGATCATTTAATCCCTAGGGACTAAAGTAACTCATTTAATCCCTAGGGACTAAAGTAAAAATGATACCGTAACTATGGTAAATTTATGTACACACGAGGTTAGTAGGTTAGGTTTTGTTTGTCATCTGACACACACTGACGTAAAACTTAACCTGCAAATCTCGAATTTGACATATACTGACAATACACTTCAGTACTGCCAACTGATTCAGGCTATCCAGGACCTGCTGCAATTCAGTTTGTAATAAATTATAATTGTCAGTTTCCAAATTGACAGATTCCAAATTTTGGAAATGTTTGATAATAATGTTCCCAAAAGTGCAAAAAATAGCGTATATACCTCGGGACTAAAGTGCCTAAATCCCTTGAGTGGTTATTGCCCTCGGGCTTCGCCCTCGGGGCAACAAACTCCACTCGCGGGATTAAATGGTGCACTTTAGTCCCTCATGATATAATATACTATTAGGAGTAAAAGCGATACTTTGTGTAGCGAGGCCGGACGCGTTTGTCTGACGGGCGTAAGCGAGTCAGAGAAGTCCGGGCGAGGCACACAAAGTCACATTTACTCGAAATAGCATATGCTATTTTATTTTCAAACGCCCGAACTAATATAAATAAATATATATTTAAAAAATTACGATTATCGAGAACTGACGTCTACGGTAATTCCCTACAATTCCGTAGGCCAATGTCAAAAATATTCGAAAGCTAATCAAGTTTTGAAGTACTTTTACTCCGCCGGCGTTAAAGTAATCACTTTTATGCCTATTCATTAAAGTAACGATTATCGTATCAGTCAAGTCAGTTATAACGTTTGAAAATTAAAAATATATTTCAAAAACTACGATTATTGAGAATTGACGTCTACGTTATTTCCGATAATCAAGAAGGCCATGTCAAAAATATTCTGAAGCTCACTGCATGCTGAATTGTGTGAAACGCGTTACTGCATGTGGCCTGGGAATTTAAAAAAAATCTTGTCTTCATTTCTGAGAAAACGCCAATTTTGGCCGTTTTGGCGCCACATATCAACGACGACATTTAAATGAGAGCGGCTATCAAGACAAACACGTGTTTTTAAAATATTTTTTTCTGTACAGAAATGTACTGTAGTTTTAAATACAAAACCTTTTAAACAAGCGGTATTTTTCTGCATAGTAACACATTTCTGCTTAAAAACGCACAATTTAATTTTTAAATGTACAGGGTGAGCAAAACTCGATGTCTCAGCTCTATTATAAGAAAAGGAAAAACGATAGAAAAAAATCTGAAAAGAGGTTCTTAAATGGGATTGAGTAAGGTCCATTTTAAGCCAAATTTTCATATTTTTCCATATTTGGAAACTGAAGTAATGACGTCATCGAATTTGTTTTTTCCAGGAAACATACCTATATTTTGGCATATTTAAAAAGCGCAAATTTTTCTGAACACATTTTGTGAAGAAAAAAATGTTGCTATCTTCTTCCGTTCGAAAACTATAAGCAAATTTGTAAAAAAAAGTATTATCAAAAATTCGCAATTGTCACGATTTAAGCAAGTAGCCTTTGGAAACAAATCGCAAAGTCGCATCTGTCAATTGGAATAACATGTTTGGGGTATCTCTGGGCGTATAACTGAACTGCTCTTCTAGAGTTGTTTTGAGATTCCCCATAAACTAATAACATGTTGACTTTTTCGTTGTGCGTGAACGATTTTCAAAGTCAAATGACAACAACACAATATTTGTCAACCATTAGTTTAATTATTGACAGATACGACTTTGCTATTTGTTTCCAAAGGCTACTTGTTTAAATCGTGACAATTGCGAATTTTTGATAATACTTTTTTTACAAATTTGCTTATAATTTTCGAATGGAAGAAGATAGCAAATTTTTTTCTTCACAAAATGTGTTCAGAAAAATTAGCTCTTTTTAAATATGCCAAAATATAGATATGTTTCCGGGAAAAACAAATTCGATGACGTCATTACTTCAGTTTCCCAATATGGAAAAATATGCGATTTTTTCTATCGTTTTTTCCTTTACTTATAATAGAGCGACATCGAGTTTTGCTCACCCTGTACAATATTTCACATGATTTTTGGTATAGATATCTATATCAAAACTTTTAGGAATTTTTTTACAGTACTTAAAAAATAGCATGTACAACGCGTGAGAAAGGCGTTTGCTCAACTTGTAATACAATAGTTAGTTATACAACTAGTAGCTAAAGTGCAACATTTTTGCACGTGTGAGAAAGTTTAAAGAATGAGCCGAAGGCGAATTCTTTAAATCTCACATGTGCGAAAATCAGCTTTAGATACGAGTTGTATACATAATTTTTTCGACTACCTACCACATTACAAAACGTCAATGTCATTTCAAATTGAAAATTCGTTAAAAATCATGTTCGGTTTGCTGTCTTTCTTTTAAATTGAAAATTCACCACATTTAATAGACAGTTTTGACAGAAGTGTGCAATAAAGTGACAGATGTGTCCAATAATATTTTTATTGCATAGTATAACAAAAGTCAAATAATAGCCTCCTTTAGGAAATGGCGGTCGAAAATAGCTATTTATGCAACAAGTGCTAAAAGTCGACGTTTATGCGCGAGACATGAAAATTATGAAACGAAGCCGAAGGCTGAGTTTCATAACATGTCTCGCGCATAAACGACTTTTAGCACGCGTTGCATACAATATTTTATCTACGACCTTAATTTTACCGTTATTAATCCATAAATATCGATTTAAGAAAGGTTCGCATCTGCGACACTTTGAATTTATGTCATAATGAACAGTAGGCTACGCCGCGAGGGCGATTGTTTGGCCACGCCCGTGCTGTCAAGGTGAGTTACGAAATGTAATTATTGATACTCCACATATGACTGTATTCATTACATAACGCTTTAATTATTTCAAAAACGCTTTACCTGTAACGCAAGAAGCAACCAGAATAGCTTTACAACTTCACTTGTTCGAAATTGTAGTTTTGTAACCTCACTTCACTTTTAGCCCGTGTGCTAAAAGTAAACAGCTGATTTCTTTAAACACGGTAAACTATAAAACGTCACTTTTAGTGAAACAAGCTAGCGCTAAAAGGCCTACTTTTAGTAGTGGTCGTAGATAAAAGTTGTTTTATTGGACAGTCATCTGTAAATGTTTGTATTTAAAAGCGTACCAAAGAAAGTGGAGGCACTACACTGTGTTTTAATAGTCTTTGCAGAGAAAAAGTTACTCGGAAACAATTTTCTTCAAAATGCAAGCTACAAATAACAGTTCTTTCGTGCTGTTTTCGTTGTTTATCTGTATTTAAATAAAAATAGAAAATTTTAAACAGGTCGTTGCTTGAAGGATCAGTACCATAACTTCAATTTACCTTTCAAACCATTTTCATCGTAAAACTCGATTTGAAGGAAATCCGTGATAAGATCTTCCCCAATTGGTATATTTGCACGTTGCATTTGCACCTTTTCTAGGTATGTAAAAACGCTTCCTATTTTAACAATCGTAAACAATAAAAACGAATAAATTAATCAACACATTAAACCGTGAACTTAAATAATATAAATAAGAAAATAAATGAAAAAAAAAACTAACACAAACGTGAACAAAAAACACAATAAACAACCAAACGTATGAACATTGACAACTACCAAAAATAAATGTAACAAATGCTCCAATGAAACCTTAGAAAAGTCATTAAGGATGAGATTTTCATGTGGACAAAGTAGGTGTAATAATTTTAGGAAAACAGGACTTCCATTTCCATCTATTGGCATATTAAATTTCCATTTGCAGCATTTAAATTTGCAACCTGGCATTTTAACAGATGTCTTTACTTTATTAAAGATTAAAATTGCAAACCATAACCGAATGTTCGAAAAAGACTGCATGCTTGAGATAGATGAAATGGAAATAAAAAAAGAGTATGAACTTTTGTGTGGCCACGAATTCTTTTACGGGAGGTGTAATATTGCCAAATCAGGACAATCGTTTAGCTTCTAAAGCTTAGTATGCATGTAAGGTTAATAAAATATTAGAACAATCTTAGGTTTTTAATATTTACTGTTTTATTATTTGTAGGGGGTATCACAACTAGATGGAAGCAAATGGTGGCTTACTACTGTTACGTTCTTAACGTTCGGGCTATTTAAAATTATACGACAAACATGGGTTCAAATATTTATTTACACACTATTGGATTAATTATTACGATTATTGTTATTTACAAGCACTAACGAACTATCAAGCAGATTACAAATTACTTTTAAACTACGGCACTATTTCTAACAACTATTATTATTTATTTATATCACTCTTAAACACTAACGATGTATTTCTACTACATACGGATTTATTTATTTCACGCGTTTTATTTATCTGGGAGCTCGCCGCTCTGATGTTGAATTCGAACTGCCCTACAGGTCTGAAGGCCGCGCATTTATATTTCACTGGGGAGATTCCAGAATCCTCGCGAATGCACTCCGGCATTCGCAGGTGTTGTTCTCGTAAGCGAGCGTGAGTCATTCAGTACACCTGGTTCTAGGGCGCTTCCCGAGCATTCGACCGCTGTGACTCATATTTCTGCAGCCACCTCGAGAAGCTCTGGAACGCTCGCGTATTAATCGCCAAGGCTGCTGACTCATCCATCCCTCGGCCCTCAGGATCGTAACACTGCCCCCGCCTTAGGTCGTTCTGTCCCAGAACGAGTTGCGTCGGGTGCCTGTCACTCGCTCTTGTGGGGATTCGATGACGGTACTTACAGGCGGTGCCTTTCTTGCACACTGACTGGTTGAAGAAGTAGCAGTCCACCGTGGGCTCAATGCTGCGCGCCGCGCTGCAACAGCAGACCTCGATCTGGATGCCGGTCTGGTCGAAGACTACTTCCACCATGCTGCGTACGACCCTCCAGTCCAACGAATCCAGGCCGCATGCTAATTTCGGCATCGCTAGCCGGGTTTCGCCGTTCTTCACCATCTGCTCCTTAAGGTCCAAAAGAGCAGACCAGAGCTCCTGGTAACTAGGTTTTTCGTGAGACAACCTTTTCGTCACCAGGTAATAAATGGAGCTGTTGCCTTCCTTCAGCTGCAAGGTTCTGCCAACCTGAGGTGCCTGCTCTCGCAGCTGGTTTAACCGGCCAAACTGCTCCCGGAAGGCAGCGGCGATCCCCCTAGACATCCGGAGGTCCTGGGCGACGCAGTGTGCCAGGGAATACTGCCGCAGGGTGTCGAACAGGTCACGCTGCACCTCTGTAGTAACTCCGAATCGCGCAGTCTTCGTACCCCCATAAGCGGCCATAAACTCCTGGAAGGAGGTTCCTCCGGTCCCTAGTCGTCTCAGGGGTTGTTCCGTGACAGCCTCCACTTCCTCATTCGTTCCGGCATATGGGGCCAACCGATTGAAGTGCACCACCCTGCACTTTCCTCGAGGAGGTTTCTGGATTCGGTATACCACGTCATTCAGTCGAGCAACCACAGTGTAGGGGCCTTCCCAGTTTCTTTGGAGCTTGGGGGAGAGGCCACGACGCCTCTGGGGGTTATGAAGCCATACCAAATCGCCAGGCTGGAAACCACCGGCCTCAGCGCGGGCATCATATCGGTCCTTCATTCGGTCGCTGGCACCCTGAATGTTTCGGCGTACGGCGTCGTGGATCTCTTCCATCCGCTTCTTCAGGTTCCCCACGTAGTCCTCGCCGGCCGTTTCTTCGCCAGGCTTTCTTCCAAACTTGAGGTCACATGGCAATCGCAGCTCGCGCCCAAAGAGTACTGTGGCTGGGGTGTGGTTGGTTGTCTCTTGTACTGCCGATCGGTAGGCCATTAGGAATAGGTGAATGTACTGGTCCCAGTCACGCTGATGTTCGGAAACCACCTTGGACAGATGCTTCCCCATGGTTCGGTTCATCCTTTCCACCATGCCGTCCGATTGAGGATGGAGGGCAGTGGTCCGGGTCTTGTGTATCCCCAGCAGCTTGCAAACGTTCTGGAACAGTCCAGACTCGAAATTCCGGCCCTGGTCGGAATGTAATTCCAGGGGGACTCCAAAACGGCTGAAGCACTCCTTCACCAGAACATCAGCTACAGTACCGGCCTCTTGATTCGGAAGGGCATATGCTTCAGGCCACTTGGTGAAGTAGTCCATGCACACCAAGATGTATTTATTTCCCGCTTCGGTTTCGGGGAATGGTCCAGCGATGTCGATGGCTATCCTCTCGAACGGACTACCGACGTTGTACTGCCGCATCGGAGCTCTACGTCTACCAACCGGTCCGTTTCCTGTAGCGCAGGCTTCGCACCTCCGGCACCACTCTCGGACATCATCTTTGCAACTCGCCCAGTAGAACCGGTCTCGGACCTTCTGCAACGTCTTCTTCAATCCAAAGTGTCCCCCAGAAGAGCCATCATGCAGGTGACGCAGAACCTCGGCCACTCTACTCCTTGGAACCATCAATTGTGATCTCGTTGCCCTACCGTCCTCGTCTTCCAAGATTCTAGTCAAGACGTTGTTCTCGAGCTGCAAGGAATCCCATTGCGCCCAATAGGTCTTCACCGTTGGGTTGGTGGCGGAGACCTCCTGCCAGGTAGGTCGACGGCCATCTCGCTTCCAGGCCATAACTGTGCCTAAGTCGGGGTCGTTCTCCTGGCTGTTCTGCAACTCGTCTAGCTCCCACGAGTCATCGACTACAGTGGTACGATTGATGGGTACCGCACGACTCTCCAGTCTCGAACAGTGGCTGCAGTCCGCAGGGCAGGGCCTCCTGGACAACGCATCGGCGTTGCGGTGGGCTGTGCCAGGTCGATGATTTATTTCGAAGTCGTACTCTTGTAGGCGCTCGATCCACCTAGCCACCTGTCCTTCAGGGTTCTTGAACTGCAGCAGCCATCTTAGAGCAGCATGGTCGGTCCTCAGCAAGAATCTTCTGCCATACAGGTATTTATAAAAATGCTCCACGGACTTGACTACTGCCAGAAGCTCCCTCCTGGTTACGCAATAGTTACGCTCTGGTTTGGACAGGACCTTGCTGAAATATGCCAGGACTTTCTCTTGCCCATCTTGGACCTGGGACAGAACACCACCTATTCCGACATTGCTAGCGTCAGTGTCGAGGATAAACTGGCCTTCCTGACGTGGATAGCAAAGTACAGGTGAACTGCTTAAGGCAGTCTTGAGCGTCTCGAAGGCCTCCGCGCACTCAGCACTCCATTCGAACTGTCGTCCCTCTTCCGTTAGACGGGTTAACGGTTTTGCGATGTTCGCGAAGCCCAGCACAAACCGTCGGTAGTAAGTACAGAGGCCCAGGAAGCTTCGCAGTTCATGCTTATCCTTCGGGATTGGCCAATCCTGCACTGCCTTCACCTTAGTCGGGTCTACTGCTACTCCCTGGCGGGATACGACGTGCCCCAGGTACTGTACCTCCTTCTGGAAGATGTGGCACTTCTTTGGACTCAATCGCAGATTGGCACCTCGCAATCTACCGAACACTTCCTCCAGGTTTTTCAGATGCTCGTTGAAGGATTTGCCCACCACTATGATGTCGTCCAAGTAAATCAGGCAGGTCTGCCAAGATAGACCCTTCAGGACGGTGTCCATCAGCCTCTCAAACGTGGCGGGGGCATTGCACAAACCGAACGGCATGACGGAGAACTGCCAGAGCCCGGTTCCGATAGTAAATGCAGTCTTCTCCCTGTCCGCGGGTTCCATTCCGACTTGCCAATAACCGCTCTTCAAGTCTAGCGTCGAGAACCATCGAGAACCGGAGAGTGTATCCAGGGTATCATCAATTCGTGGCAGAGGGTAGCTGTCTTTCTTGGTCACATGGTTCAGCTGTCGGTAGTCAACACAGAACCTCGTTGAGCCATCCTTCTTCTTGACAAGAACCACAGGGGAGGCCCACGGGCTGCTGGACGGTTCGATGATCCCTTGGTTTCGCATATCTTGGACAATCTTCTCAGCTTCTTCCCGTTTGGCGAGGGGCAACCTTCTTGGATGTTGGCGTATCGGTTGAGCATCCCCCGTATTGATTTTATGTTTAACTACGTCCGTACGGCCGCTGGGATGATCTCCGCACTCGAAGACGTCTTGGTACCGGGCCACCAGATCTTCGATCTTCTTCCGTTCTTGCTGGCTCACGCCCTTGCACGTAGACATCACGGTGTTAATTAATGCCTCTGGGCAGTCCTTCGCCTTGCGGCCGCCGCCACTAGTGATCGTTCTCACAACGGCGGAGACCGGTGTGCACCTTCCCAGGATTGTGTCTCTCCTGACGGTTGCTGGTTCCCTGTTGACGTTCATCATCCTTACTGGGACCTTAAGCCCAGTCTTTACCAACGTCTTCCCAACCAGGATACCATGAGTGAGCTCCTTGTCATAATCGGGTTCAATCATGCGCACTACGTTGCCCCGGAGATCGCCATCCAGGTATGCCTCCACGACTCTCTCGGTTCGTCCAGGCAGAGTAACATCTTCCGCCAATACCACTTGTACTGCGATCTCTTCTCTTGGGTGTAGGGAAAGCTCCTCCCCACCCACGTGCAACACGCCGCGTCCCAGGTCCAAAGTGAACCCACACTTATTCATGACATCCATTCCCAGGATGAACTCGTCCGCAATGTCAGCAATCAGGACCCGATGCTTGAGGGTTTGATTCCCAATCTTCAATTTCACATCCATCTCCCCATGTGTGGTCACTGCGCCTCCCGTGGCAGTGCGAAGGCGTGTCCTGGTGGGCAGCAGCTCACCCTCGTCTCGTATTACGTCAGACCTGGCGATGGACTTCGTCGCTCCAGTATCCAACAGCAGAGACCGAACTCTTCCATTTATTTTCCCATCAATGAAGAGGCTATCAGGCTGGTGTTGCACGGACGACACATGTATGGGAATCTCCGGGGCATGGCAATCACGAGTCGACTCTCGCCCCTTCTTGTCGACCCGCATTAGTTTTCCGACGGCTCGTCAGACACTCGGGCTCCTTTCTTCGGACAGCGAGCCCTAAGATGACCCATCTCTCCGCAGCTCCAGCAACGGGGCCCCTTCTCCCTCGTCTCCTGCCTTATAAGTCGTCGCAACAAGTCCTCCATGGATTCAGGCGCCATCTCCGTCGTGGCGACACCGCGGACACGATCATGTCCTCTGGAAGCGCTCCTTGCCGCTTCAAATTCCAATGCATGGGCTAAGGCCTCTCCCAGTGTCCTATAGCGCCCCAGACGTACCGCTTGCTGAGTATCGGCGTCTTTAACTCCATCTACGAATGTTTGGACGGCTAGCTGCTCCAGGAAGTCCTCCGCGCCGATGGATACGCGAGCCGAACCAATCGAGCAACGTCGGCCTCCAGTTCTTGCAGAGTCTCTCCCGACTTCTGAATTCTGTTCTTCAACTGGGCACAATGCACGTGCTGAAGATGACCATTGCCATAACGCCGTTCCAGACGATTCACCAATTGCTGGAAGTCCCTCTGCTGATTTTCTGGAATCATTTGCAAAACATTCAGAGCATCCCCTCGCAATGTCAGGATCAATGCGGTCGCTTTGTCTGCCATTCCCCAACCATTAGCAACGGCTGCGGCTTCAAATTGCTTCAGGTATGTTGACCATGGCATTTTCCCATCGTAAGAGGGCAGTTTCATGTGCAAGCCAGATGTTGCGGGCCTCACTGGGGCAGTATCTTGGGACAGAGCAACCTGAGGGGCAGCAACTCGCGATAAGGTAGGCTGATTCACTGCAATTGGAGAAGAGCAGCCAGCAGATTCAGAGAGAGCTGGTTGGCCTTGGCCACTTCGTGACTGCAGCTCCAGTATGTCACTCCGAACTCCGGCCAACGCTCTCTCCATATCTTCCCGAAGTTCATCCTTGAGGTCTTCTTGAGTGACTCTCAGTTTTTCCTCAAGTTTTTCTGTAAGATCCTCTTGCGCGGCTCTCAACTGTTCCTTCAGTACTTCCTGTGCCCTTTCTGCATTCTCTTCTGCCTTCTTTTGGCCGGCTTTCAATTCTTCCTGGCCAACTTGGATCTCTTTCCTAAGATCCTCTTGTGCTTTCTCCGCTTTCTCTTGCGCTTTCTCTGCCTTGTCCTGGCTAACTTGCATCAGTTGCAAAAGTTGGCTTAATTGGGCTTCCATTTTGCTGCTTTGAGATCGCGTCAAAGGCATGCACACTATACACTTAAATTTATTTATCTGACCGTCGTTTTATCGGCACTTGTTAACAATTTATTTATTTAATGTTTGTTCAATAATTTTCTTTATATAGCCCCCGGTTCAAAACCTCACACCGACACCACTGTTACGTTCTTAACGTTCGGGCTATTTAAAATTATACGACAAACATGGGTTCAAATATTTATTTACACTATTGGATTAATTATTACGATTATTGTTATTTACAAGCACTAACGAACTATCAAGCAGATTACAAATTACTTTTAAACTACGGCACTATTTCTAACAACTATTATTATTTATTTATATCACTCTTAAACACTAACGATGTATTTCTACTACATACGGATTTATTTATTTCACGCGTTTTATTTATCTGGGAGCTCGCCGCTCTGATGCCGAATTCCAAACTGAACTACAGGTCTGAAGGCCATGCATTTATATTTCACTGGGGAGATTCCAGAATCCTCGCGAATGCACTCCGGCATTCGCAGGTGTTGTTCTCGTAAGCGAGCGTGAGTCATTCAGTACACCTGGTTCTAGGGCGCTTCCCGAGCATTCGACCGCTGTGACTCATATTTTTGCAGCCGCCTCGAGAAGCTCTGGAACGCTCGCGTATTAATCGCCAAGGCTGCTGACTCATCCATCCCTCGGCCCTCAGGATCGTAACAGTATGTTAAGAGGGTTAGTTGACATTTTTCGTATGGTGTATTCCAGGGTAATATTAAATAATAAAGGAGCTAACCCGTCGTCTTGTTTTAGTCCTCTCGTAATTTCGAAAGGGTCGGTCAATTGGTTTTGTATTTTCACATATGCCGTTGTCTTTGTCATTGTTGCTTTTGTTAACCTTATAAGCTTTCCTGGGATTCCAAATTCATTCATAATATTGTAGAGTTTGTCTCTTTTGACTGAGTCATAAGCTTGGCGGAAATCTACACATATTTGGTGTTCATCAACGTCAAATTCCCATGCTCTTCTTAAGATTTCTTTGACACTAAATAGTTGGTCTATGGTGGATCTGCCTAGTCTAAAACCTTCTTGGTATTCGCCAACAATATTATCTGTATAGCTAAGTAGTCTCTTGTTTAGTATGTGAGTGAATACTTTGTATGCTGTGCACAACAGAGATATACCCCTATAGTTCTTGCACATCAGTTTGTCCCCTTTTTTGTATATTGGTGTAATTATACTATTTTTCCAATCTTGCTGTATTTTTTCTTCATTCCAGATTTTGGTTATCAACCTATGGAGCTGTTCGGTTAGTTTTTTGCCCGCTACCTTGTATAATTCAACGGGGATTTTATCAAATCCGGGTGCTTTGTTGTTCTTTTGGGATTCAATAGCTTGCCTGACTTCGTCGTATGTGGGTGGATCCAGGGTTGTGTCTTTTGGTTGTAACGGTTGGATGATCGATTCCTCATTCTCTTGTTCTTGTTTTCCGAGGAGCTCTTGGAAATACTCTTGCCATGTTTGATTGGTGTTTGTAATATCTGCGACAATATCTCCATTTTTGTCTTTCATTAACGTAGTGTGTGGTTTGAATCCCCCTCTCAGCTTCTTTATGTACGCATATGCGTTTCTGGAGTTGTTATCTTTGAAGTCATTTTCCATCTCTATGACTTGGTGGTTCATGAATTGTCGTTTTTTCTTTCTGCAAGTCTTGTCTGCTTTTCTCCGGGTTTCAGCAAATTCCTCTTTCCTTTCACGCGTTCTTTGCTGTACATATTTCTTGTGTGATTCGTTTCTTTTGTTTATTGCTTCCTCACATTCTTTGTCGAACCATACTTCTTTACGTTGTTGTTTACGTTGGCCTAATATTTTGTCTGCCGCATTTTTGGTTATGGTTTTAATTTTGTTCCAATGGCTTTCAATTTCTTCTTCATCCTCTTGCTCATTTGTCACTTCTATGCGTTGGTTTACTTCTTCCTCATACCTTTCCCTTTATCACGGTCTTTTAATTTTCCTATGTCTAGTTTCCTTGCACGTTCAAATTTTTCTGCGCGTTGTCTGTTAATTCTGCACCTGTATTTAGCTTGCACGAGGAAGTGGTCCGATCCGCATGATGCTCCCCTTCTTGATCGGACGGCTAATATACTTGTTGCTCCTCGCTTATCTATAAGTAGATGGTCTATTTGGTTAGTTGTTTTGCCATCAGGCGAGGTCCATGTACCTTTATGTATGTTTTTGTGCGGGAAGCATGTGGAGCTAATAACCATGTTTCTACTACTCGCAAAGTCTATCAGCATTTCACCATTTTCGTTTGATATTTCATGTAGACTGTGTCTCCCTATTGTACCCATATGTTCATTTTCTTTACCTATTTGAGCGTTCATGTCGCCTAATATTAATTTGATGTCGTTTTTTGGAGCTCCGTCATATACTTGTTCTAAGTGGCGGTAAAAGGCTTCTTTGATCTCCCTGTCCTTTTCCTCTGTGGGACAGTGTACATTTATTAGGGATATATTAAAGAATTTTGTTTTTATTCGTAGTCTACAGATTCTTTCGTTAATTGGCGTAAAATCTAGTATACTGTGTTTGATGTCCTTGTCTACAATAAAGGCTACTCCAAATTCTTTGCTCCCTCTTGGTTTGCCACTGTACAGTATCATGTGTATTTTGCAGTCTCTAACGCCTTGATCCATCCATCTAGTTTCTTGCACTGCTGCGATTTTGATTTTGTGTCTTTTTAATTTATTCAGTAGGTTTATTTGGGCGCCCGGTTTGAGGAGTGTTCTGACATTCCATGTACCTAATTCGAATTCCATATTCCGTTGCCTGAGTCGTTTCCATTTTGTCCGTCCGTACATCCGAGGTTTCTGCATAGGTTTCGTGACTGGTTGTTTTTTACGGGATAAGGGTTATTAGCCCCAGGGGTAGTCGGCCCCTTGCCCAACCCCCTTTTCGGAGGACCATTTGCTTGGGTACCTCGGGGTTGCAAAGCCCGTACTGACATCTAAGATGTTAGCCCCTGAGGGGATAAACAAAAAACAATCTACCAAAATTAAACAGGAAATTCGAACTGTGTCAAATCAGTATCTTTACAAATTAAATCTTAAATTTAATACATTTTTACAATTAAACTTAATTCTATAAAATTGTCTTTGTAAGTTTATGGTTATTGTCCTTTGATTTTCACTCGCGTTTCGCTAATTAACAGGCCCTTTTGTTCACTCATTTCACTGATCACTGCCTCCTTTCGTTCATTTCCTCTTTAGCTACTTTAGAGTTCAATGTAAGTTCCGCTTTCACTTAGGTACTCCCAAACCAATACACATTTTAAATCCAGCTATTTTCGAATTCTTGTTGATCAATTTTTAATTCATGATTTGCCTTCTAAATCTGCCTTTGGGTTCTTTTACCCCATTCTTTCATAAGCCTTCAGCCTCTCTAACCTTTGTTTAATTTGCTCAAAGAAATTATTATTTTATTTACTCTAGTTCAAATTCATTTGGGACACACAGTTAATTATTGCTCTCTGTAAGAACTTGCTTTTTTTCTGCATATTTTAAATAATGCTATAAGTTTAACTAAATTACTTTAAGAACTGCACACCCTTGTGACAATCAAGCTTCATTTCCTTCTACCTTATTTAATTTATTTCCAATAATAATGGCTCAATTTGTCCATGTAATTTCGTATTGACAACTTATGTGAAAATTATACAGATGTGTGAATTCTATCAACTCTGTGCTTTTCTATTTTGATTGAATTTGTTTGCACTGCTACCAGAGCTGCTTTGAGGGCTAAAGACCATTGCAATATATAGGGTAAGTCGAGATAAAAGGGCGCCACCAGGTCTGTCTCGGGGTATACTCGTGCAACCGGACCTGGATGGTTTAAACGGGACGAGAAGTACACAGGGTACTACGTCAGGAAGGTACTCGAGAAGCTGTAGAACTCGAATTACAATTTCCGGAAAAATACTTGAACAACTATTTCGCGCCTCGTCGCGACTGCGTCGCCAGACCTACCTGTGTCGCTCCAACGCTCAAACTTCGTCGTACATCAATCGTTCCACAGAAAACTTATCCTGAAAGGAGCATGCACAGATTCGCCACAATAATAAGGGCCTAGTTCAAATATTCGTCTATTGGCCTGACGTTCACAAAGGGGTAATTTACAGGGCTACCAAGATTACACTATGCCTAAATTTAGTGCCTCAGCTGGAGTGGCGCGTTATTTCTAGTACAACATAACAACAAATGGTCACAAAAAAGTGGTTGCAATATCAATGGCCGAAATAATTGCTGACTATACAACCGGCCATAAGCGGCCTGACTATGAACTCCTAAATCCAACGGGCCTTGATCGGACAGTACCCGAAACTGAAATTGACGGCGACGGAGCCACCAAGTTCGTGACCTAAGGCCGATATTCAAATTAGGCCTCGCCCACCACGGATGATTATCCCAGAAAGGTCAACGACTCGTGAACAATAATTAGCGGCCAAAGCCCAATAGTTTAGTAGTCAGCGCGTTCAGATGTAAACCACACAAATAGCAGATGCTTATTTACAAAGGAAAGCGGTCCTCGTGCATTAAACGAGCGACCACAGTAAGCAATTTTAAGCCTTGCAGACGATGTCTGATCGATTACACATTAAATTAGCAAGCAACAGGTGCCAGATTTGGTCACCTAAATATCGAGTAATTAGCGGCAAATGAATACGGCCAAAATACAGTGAATTAGTAAACACTGTCTGCAAGGTTTAGGGCAGGTTGCAGAAAGCAATGTTAAGTCTGGTGTTAGCTAACGCTACGTCAAAGTGAACAAAAACGAATCAAATCTCAAATGCTTATGGTAACTAATACATTAGTAAACAAAATTTGATGCGATTTTGTTCACTTTGACGCGACGTTAGCTAAAACCAGACTTAACATTGCTTTCTGCAACCGGCCCTTAGTCACATAAATAACAAGTAATTAGCGGCAAATAAATACGGCAAAATACAGTGAATTAGCAAACACTGTGTGCAAGGTTTAGTCACATAAATAACAAGTAATTAGCGGGAAATGAATACGGCCAAAATACAGTGAATTAGCAAACACTGTGTGCAAGGTTTAGTAACATAAATAACAAGTAATCAGCGGCAAATGAATACGGCCAAAATACAGTGAATTAGTAAACACTGTGTGCAAGGTTTAGTCACATAAATAACAGCTGATTAGTTACAGCAACTGCGATCAAAAAGCACTAATTTAGTTAGCATAATAAATTAGCCTGGGTTTAGGCAACATAAATGACAGCTAATACGTTCTTTTGGCAGCGATTAACGCACAGTAAAACTAGCACACACACAATATAAGTTCAGTCTACATAAATGACAGATAATACGTTATAAATTGATCACACAGATACCTGTATTCTCGACGATCCTCGAGCGTCAGGGCGAGAGGTTACCTAGCGCCATGCCTGCAGAGGCGACGTAGGTGCGAGAGCGTGGGCGGCACGTGTGAATGTGGGCAGAAATACGCCTTGTAAAGGCGTCAACTGGAATGCGTCCCTCATGCGACCAAAACGACGTGAGGCCAAGAAATCCAAACTTCCTGCAGATGTGTTCCCCGTTTTATCGGGATAGAAGGGTCAATCCTCACTCAGAGAAGCAGAACTCGACCATCGGAATGCCCAAACACCCACGTACCGACGGTACACAACACTGCGTGCTACACGCTCCTTGCGTCTCAACGAACGACTCAGCTGATAAAACAAAATAATGTCGGTGTAACTAGGAAGATGAGGCTCCCTCATTTGCTCCAACAGGAATTTTTAACACGCCTGAAACCAGCGTCGCGTAACTAAAGCCACGTGCAAGGATCAGCATATAAAGGGTAGCCCAAATCGAGGTAACTGCGCTAAACTACAGGGTGTTCGAATTTAAAATTGCTACGATATGTGATGAAAAGTTAAAATACTGGAAACGGGTTTGAAATATAAATAGGCTGCCCTAAAGGTTTGAATGGCTAGTTATATTGCTGTAAGCTGCCCAAAATCACCTGACACTTTTTATAATTCTTGGGTTTTTGTATGTCATAACCTTGTTTGTCTTTATATTTGTACGT